>SJYX01022997.1:5912-17972 GCA_006410675.1 Oreotragus oreotragus | reverse complement strand
CGTTTCTCATGATGTACTCTGCATATAAGTTAAACAAGCAGGGTGACAATATACAGCCTTGATGTACTCCTTTTCCTATCTGGAACCAGTTTGTTGTTCCATGTCCAGTTCTAACTGTTGCTTCCTGACCTGCATACAGATTTCTCAAGAGGCAGGTCAGGTGGTCTGGTATTCCCATCTCTTTCAGAATTTTCCACAGTTTATTGTGATCCACACAGTCAAAGGCTTTGGCATATACAATAAAGCAGAAATAGATGTTTTTCTGGAACTCTCTTGCTTTTTCCATGATCCAGCGGATGTTGGCAATTTGATCTCTGATTCCTCTGCCTTTCCTAAAACCAGCTTGAACATCAGGGAGTTCACAGTTCACGTATTGCTGAAGCTTGGCTTGGAGAATTTTGAGCATTACTTTGCTAGCATGTGAGATGAGTACAATTGTGTGGTAGTTTGAGCATTCTTTGGCATTGCCTTTCTTTGGGATTGGAATGAAAACTGACCTTTTCCAGTCCTGTGGCCACTGCTGAGTAGCCTTCCTTATAGCTGTGCATAACTCCTTGCTACCCACCAGCCCACATGCAGAAACTCCTTTCCTTCCAGAGGTTCTCCACTCCTCCAAGTTTGCTGTCGCCAGAGACCCTGCTACCAGAGTAGGTATCTTTCAATCAGCTGAGTGTGGAGATGAGCTGATCCAGCCCTTCCGTTTGTCTCTATCTGTGTCAATGTATCTTCTCACACGGCCCCTTTAGAAGATGAAGAAGCACCACCCCTCTCCCAGCCTCATGCACACTTCATTAAAAAAAAAAAAAAAAACTTTCATGTAAAAGTGTATTAAAGGCTTCTAGAAAGCCTCCAAAATTGTCCTCACCAAATCCCATCTCCTCTTGCATTTTGTTCTGGTTACCATTGCTGTGTAAGAAAGTACACCAAGATTCCAAACAACCATTTTATTTTGCTTGTGATATTGTGGGTTGGGAATTCAGGACAGGCTTGGCCAGGCAGTTCTCAGTTGGACTCTCCCATGCCTTTGCAGTCAGGTGTTGGCCAGGGCTCCAGCCTCCTGAAGGCTCCACTGGACTGGACTCCAAGATGGTGCACTCACACAGCTGACAATTGATACTGGCTCTTGGCTGGGAGCTCAGCTAGGTTAGAGCTGGGACCACCTATCCATAGCCTTTCCAGCTTGGCAAACTCAGGGTAGAACCAGACAGAAGCTATCTGGCCTTTCCTAACTTTCCTAACTTAGTCTCAGGCCAGATTCAAGGGAAGAGGAGTGTCAAATAATTCATGGACATATTTTAAACATTGTCACTTGCATCAGAATGAGATCCTCTCCATGGGGTTGCAAAGAGTTGGACATAACTGAACAACTAACACACATACACACACACACACACACACACAGAGCATCTAGAGTGCTGTTTTTCCAGGACCACCTTCCTGGAGATGCTTGGCCACCCCCAGCCCCATCAGATCTTTTAGGTGAAGGCTGGGAGTGCATTCCTCTCCTTCTGGGGTGGGTAACTCGTCAGTTCCTATCTCCCTCAGTTTGCTGCAGCAGGGGACCTGAATTCTGCTCTGGAATGTACTGTGTGACCTTAGGAAAGTCACTTCACCTCTCTGGGCTTTTGTTTCTTCTCTGCCAAAAAAGAACTGAGAATAACCTCACTTCACATGATGTTAGGGTTTTAAAAGATAATATAAAGAGCAGAGGCTTCCCTAGTGGCTCAAAGAGTAAAGAGCCTGCCTGCAGTGCAGGAGATCCAGGTTCAATCCCTGGGTTGGTTGGCAACCCACTCTAGTATTCTTGCCTTGAGAATCCCATGGACAGGGGTGCCTGGCGGGCTACAGTCCATGAGATCGCAAAGAGTTGGACATGACTGAGTGACTTCATTTTTCACTTTCATAAAGAGCAGAGCTAGCAAGTTATGCTCCTGATTGTGGAAGAAATAACTGCAGACAAGTCATTTTCCCTCTGGGACACTTCATTTATTTCTCTCTGAAATGGGAGGTAATTCCGTTATCCTGCTTACTCATTCATATGAGAGGGGTCTTGAATGGACTGCAGAAGGGGGCCAGCCCAGAGGTTGAGGTTCCCCAACTCTGGGGTGGGTGGGAAGGTCCCTGCATCTAGGCCCTTCTGGGGCAGAAGAGATGTGTGTGCATGTGTGCGTGCGAGGCAGCCTGGGTGTGGCTTGAGGCTTGCCGGGTGGGGCCATTATCTGTCTTACCTGGCCTTATCAGATCTGGGCTGGCCGAAGCTTGCCCAATGGAACAAAGAGGCTTTGAGAACTAGGCTGGGGTGTGGGATGTGGGCCCAAGCTCCGGGAGGCTTGCTCCACCCAGGGGGCAGAGGGCATGGGTTGGAAGAGTTGCTGCCACCAATCCCTGCCAAAAAGTTTTCGTGCAGCAGGGACATCCTCTCAGGTAGGCAGCAGAGCCTGTGCTCCCCACTGAGGGCCTCCATCCCTTCTTTGGGGTGTTTTCTGCTTCAGCACTTCTCACCAGGCCTTCACCTCTGCTCCTCTTATGGGGTGCAGTGTTTCTGCTCCCCTACTTCCATTTCCCCTCCTGGCACCTTTAAGCCCCAGTCACCCTGGCTCCTAGTCCTTGAACATGCCCTACACTTCTCCTCCACACACCTGCTCCCAAGGATCCATCCACTTCCTCTTGCCCAAATCATTTATGCCAAGCCCCAAACCACTTCCAGGAAGACTCCAGACATTGCCCATCCCATCCTTACCCCTGTTTATTTCTCCTCACTTTCTCTGTGTGATGCTGTAGGAACTTCCCTCCAAATTGTCACCACTGGCAGAATCTGTCTGAGCCTGGCAGAGACCCAGACCAGTTGGGGCCAGAGTTGAAGGTTGTACAAGTTGTACACTGCACAAGGGCTGGGCAGACAAGGGGGCGGGGCTTGAAATCCAGACGTTATGTGAGCTCAGTGCACTTGGTGTGAGGCTTCCTGCTAGACAGACTTCCTAGTGCCAGGCCAGAAGTGTTGCCTTTTCTAGTTGGACTCCTGAAGGGGCATTTTACTAAGATTTTTCATGGTGGCTCAGACAGTAAAGAATCTGCCTGCAATGCAAGAGACCAAGGTTTGATCCCTGAGTTGGGAAGATCCCCTGGAGAAAAGAATGACTCCCCACTCTAGTATTCTTATCTGGAGAATTCCATGGACAGAGGAGCCTGGCAGGCAACACTCCATGGGTTGCAAACAGTCAGTCACGACTGAGCGACTAACACTTCACTTTTTCCCATCACTTCATGGGAAATAGATGGGGAAGCAGTGGAAACAGTGTCAGAATTTATTTTGGGGGGCTCCAAAATCACTGCAGATGGTGACTGCAGCCATGAAATTAGAAGACGCTTACTCCTTGGAAGAAAAGTTATGACCAACCTGGATAGTATATTCAAAAGCAGAGACATTACTTTGCCGACTAAGGTCCGCCTAGTCAAGGCTATGGTTTTTCCTGTGGTCATGTATGGATGTGAAAGTTGGACTGTGAAGAAAGCTGAGCGCCGAAGAATCGATGCTTTTGAACTGTGGTGTTGGAGAAGACTCTTGAGAGTCCCTTGGACTGCAAGGAGATCCAACCAGTCCATTCTGAAGGAGATCAACCCTGGGATTTCTTTGGAAGGACTGATGCTAAAGCTGAAACTTCCATACTTTGGCCACCTCATGCAAAGAGTTGACTCATTGGAAAAGACTCTGATGCTGGGAGGGATTGGGGGCAGGAGGAGAAGGGGACGACCGAGGATGAGATGGCTGGATGGCATCACGGACTCGATGGACGTGAGTCTGAGTGAACTCCGGGAGATGGTGATGGACAGGGAGGTCTGGCGTGCTGCGATTCATGGGGTCACAAAGAGTCGGACACAACTGAGCGACTGAACTGAACTGAACTGATTTCCACTTCCCATCCTGGAGCTGCAAGTGCTAACAGCAGGCCTGATTGCCCAAAGGATTGTTGCATTGGCTCAGCCTTTTCCAAACATCGCCACTCACTGTCAGAAGCCATTCTGCAGGCAGCCCCTTCAGGCAGAAGTTGGGGGAGAGAAATGACCACTGTAGATGCAATGGCCTTCAGGGCTGAGCTTAGGCCTGTGAGAAACAGCAGGCGTGGGACCAGTAGCTCCCTGGGCCTGGGCGTTATGGTTGACCTTCCTCTTCGCCTTGGCATCTTAAGGAGGATAAGCAAGCTGGTTCTGGTGGGAGGAACTGGATTATCGCACTGCAGAGATGAAGGATAACTTTCCAGGCGGACTCTACTCATCCAGCTGGTACCATCACCACAGTTCTGGGTCAGGATTCCCCGAAAAATTGCGGGGCCTCATCTCATGGTCTTTCCAGGGTCTGGATTCAAAGTGCTTTTCTGAATCTGCAGCCATCTCTGAAGATAAGTGTATTTCCTGAGGAAGCTCTTTTAGAACAGAAGGTCTAGGGATACCAAATGGCTCTGTGTCTACAGGACAAAGTGTCCCCAGGCCCCATAAGAGGGGCAGGTAGGCCTCCCATAAGGGAGAGCCTCAATCTCTCTTTCACTCTCTCCCCCACTCCATGCAAAATTTCTGTAAAAGACAGAATGTGCAAATGAATGGACCAGAGCCTCCTGACCTTGATCTTTTGTTTGTTACTGCAAATGTGTTCATAGATGTTCTGGTTCTTGTGACCTGGTCTGTGAGTGTCTTCCACAAGGCGACGTGTAGTCCACTCCAGGTGGCCTGACAAAGCAGATTTCCAGTCCTGACATGCTGAGCATGCCTTCTGGAAAGGACCCAAGTTTACCAAAGAAAAGCCTCTGGTAAGAACAGTGGACCTGCGAGCCAGATCAGTTCAGTTCAGTCGCTCAGTCGTGTCCGACTCTTCTCGACCCCATGGACCGCAGCACACCAGGCCTCCCTGTCCATCAGCAACTCCCAGAGTTGATGCAAACTCATGTCCATTGAGTCAGTGATGCCATCCAACCATCTCATCCTCTGTCATCCCCTTCTCCTCCCACCTTCAATCTTTCCCAACATCAGGGTCCTTTCTAATGAGTCAGTTCTTCGCATCAGGTGGCCAAAGTATTGGAGTTTCAGCTTCAGCATCAGTCCTTCCAGTGAATATTCAGGACTGATTTCCTTTAGGATGGACTGGTTGGATCTCCCTGCAGTCCAAGGCTCTCTCAAGAGTCTCCTCCAGCACCACAGTTCAAAAGCATTAATTTTTTGGTGCTCAACTTTCTCTATAGGCCAACTCTCACATCCATACATGACTATTGGAAAAACCATACCTTTGACTAGATGGACCTTTGTTGGTAAAGTAATGTCTCTGCTTTTTAATATGCTGTCTAGGTTGGTCATAACTTTTCTTCCAAGAAGGGAATGGCAAATCACTTCAGTATTCTTGCCTTGAGAACTCAATGAACAGTATGAAAAGGCAAGCCAGATGCCTGGGTTCAAACCCTGCTTCTGTCATTTGCTGCATCATCTTGGGGAAGTTACTTAAGCTTGCTGTACCTCTGTGTTTTCATCTGGAAAATGGTAAGAATATAGTATATACTGGGCTTCCCAGGTGGTGATAGTTGTAAAGAACTCTTCTGCCAGTGCAGGAGACATAACAGATGAGGGTTCAATCCCTGGGTCAGGAAGATCCCCTGGAGGAGGGCATGGCAACCCACTCTAGTATTCCTGCCTGGAGAATCCCATGGACAAAAGATGACTGTATCCCTGGTGGGCTACAGTTCATAGGGTCTCAAAGAGTCAGACATGACTAAAGCTACTTAGCATGCATGCATAATATATACCATATAGGGTTGTTATGAAAATGAAGTGGGTGCCACATGTAAAGCACTTAGAACAATGTTTGGCAATGGCTAGTCTTCACTAAATGATAGCAGTTGTCACTGCAGCCTGTGGGAGCCTCTTCCTCACAGATAACAGTCTCCAGAGCAAGGAAGTTTTCTCTAGAGCACTCCTCCATGGAAGTGGGGATGGTAAGGTAAGAGTCAGGGCAGTCATCCCCCTGCCACTCTGTGACAGAAATCTCTACCAGAGGCTAGAACCTGGGCAGGGGCGTGCTTTCACAACTAGCTCTCCACAATCAGGGCAGCCCTACTTGGTAGCATATGCCAATCCCTATGGTGTAAACATTCCCACTATGGCCTGTTTCAACTGCTTCAGAGTAGTACTGAATATTTAACAATTTTATCAATGGACCTGGGACTCTCAGCTGGTCTATAACGAGTACAGAAAACTTGCTGTGTGGGATGTAGAGACCAAGAGAAAATGAAGACAGGGGTCATCCTGTTTTGGCAATAAACTGATGTCCATCCGACTAAGCAGTGTTTCTCAAAGTGTAATCTACGGACTATCTGCCATGTTTGGAGTATTTGTACAAATAAGTCCCTAGGCCTCGGTCTGGACCGCCTTTTTTTGCTGAGCTGGGTCTTCGTCGCAGCACATGGGCTTTCTCAAGTTTGGTGTGCAGGCTTCTCACTGTGGTGGCTTCTCTTGCTCCCGAGCGTGGGCTCGAGAGGCTCAGGGTTCAGTAACTGCGGCTCACAGGCTCAGTCACCCTGAGGCATCTGGAATCTTCCTGAATTAGGGATCGAACCTGTGTCCCCTGCATTGGCAGGCAGAGTCTTAATCTACTGGACCACGAGGGACATTCCAATCTAGATCTGTTAAAGAAGAATCCTACAAGTGGGACCGCGAGTCAGGATTCGGGCCCTGAGAAAGACCAGAATCAGCAGGGAAGGCACCTTAACTAGGGCCAGGCATGCTGACCCCAGAGTTTGCCTAAACACAGTTAGACCAGAGAAAGAATTGATCTAACAGTTCCTTGATCACTTTACTTATCTAGAAACATCTCCTTGTTTCTGAGTAAAGGGGCTTTCCCTACTTATTCTGGTCTTTATCAGGGCATGAGTCTCTGACTTTTCACTGTGGATCATGAAGAGATTCTGTAGAATTCACATCTGCCTTGCAGCCTATTCTGAACAGGCCTCTGTTGTGACTTGGCAGACCTACTGGATGAGAAGGGGCCTGCAAAGAGGGTGGGAGCACTGGAGGTTTTGTCTCTGGAGGAAGGTGCACGCAGCCCTGGATGGCCCCACCCATGGTTCTAGGCTAACAGTGTATCAGTCTTACTTGGTGTCCTGGACTCCAGGGCTCTAACAACTTAAATAAATTTTATTACAAAAGGAAAAAAGACCAAAACATCCCCAAATTTTCCCATGGGCTTCCCCCTCGGTGCCAATAAATAAGGTGGGGGAGACTGACCGGAGGAGGGGATGGGGGTCATGGTTCAGCAGAAATGGGAATGTATAGCCTGGGCAGAGGCTGGGCAGGACATCCAGCCCAATGCCCCTGTCCTGGGCACTGTGATCACATTGGCTGGAACACACAGCTCTGTGTACTGACAGCGACAGTCTCTGGGTGTGTCCCAAGGAGTGTGGCCAGAGAGGAAGATCATGCCTCAGGATGGCCAGGCTGGCTGCCCTACCCTGCAGCCTGCTCAGTTCTGGGCAGCATTGAGTCCAGCCAGCTCCCTGCTGGCTCCCAGGGAATCTAGCAGCATCAACTGAGGTGCAAGCCCACCCAAGAGGGGCCTAAGATGGATAGAATGGGCCCTCCCCACTAGGGGAGGCAGGAATGAAAAATCGTGGTGAGGGCTGGCTGGGTTGGGACTCACTGGTCTCAATGATAGAAGGAGAGACCACCCCCCATCACCAGCTCAGCTTGCAGCTTTGTCACTATACCAAGATGGGGCTGGGGGACACTGGCATCATCCAGTACAAGTCTCAATGATGTATCTTTATGGTGGAGGAGATGGTGGGAACCAGTGTCCCCGCTCAGGTCCCTTCCAAGGCCAGTGCCTTCCTGGAGGGGAGGCCTTTGGACCCATGTGGGCAGTTCTGGGAGGGCAGTAGAAGGATCCTTTCAGCTCCCTGCCCCGGCCACGCCCAGCGAGTGGAAGCTGCCCTCTTCCAGCAAGAGACGTCCCAGGCGGTAGAGCAGCTGGGGGTACCAGTGCACACCCTCCCCTGGGGTCCAGCTGCCCCACGCCAAGCTGTGAAACAGTCGCAGGGGCCAGAAGGCCAACTGAGCCAAGTGGTGGTCAGCCACGGCCGCAAAGCAAGAAGCCACCACATCCTCCACCACCAGTGTCCCATGCCTCGTTAATGGGGCATAGGCCCCCAGGGCCACGTGCGTGGAGACAGCTGCCACTCTGGCAGGCTGCAGGCCTGGCACCCCAGCCACCAGCACATACTGGCCAGGCTGCACTTGGCTGGCAAATGTGGCTCGGAAGTGGGCAGCTGGCTCAGTGTGATTGTTGGCCGTGAAGAGGAGGTGGGCGGGTGTGAGTGCCAGGCGGCGCGGGGGATCCTGGGTCTCGATGACCTGGAAGGCCCTCAGCCTGTCCGGCTCACGATCGAGGAAAATGAGCACGTCGCTGAAGGTGGGGTTCCCATCCTCCCCCATGGCCAGCACGCGATCTCCAGGCCTCACAGCTGACAGGGCCACACGTGCCCCGCTCTCCAAGCGCACCTGGGCTCCAGCAGGGAAGCAGCCGCCTGTCTTGGCTGCGGCTGAGTGCTCTGTGGGAAGAAGGGACATGAAGGCATTACTGGGTGGGGTTTGAAATTCCAGTCACTGCAATCCTCCCCAGCACAGCCAGAGGTGCCCCTTGCTCCCAGGCTGCTCCCCCATCACCATGTCATGTTCCCTACCCACCACTTTCTCTGCAGCTTTGAACCCACCTCCAGCCCGCAGTATGATCTGCCTTCCTCCCTAGCCTAATGCTTTGCTCATGAGAGGAGCATGTTGAGGCTCCAAGCCCAGGGAACATGAGGAAAGGGTCCTTCAGAAGCCCAGGTGAAGCCCTCCCCCCACCACTCCCAATCCTGATAAGCCTGAAGCAGTCAGAGAGGCCTAGGGTCAGCTGGCCAGGAAGTGGTCAGCTGTGACTTGACACCCCAAAGCTACAGCCTCGAGAAGGTAAGTCACTTCATGCCTCTGGGGTCTGGATATCCCATTATTTCTCACCCATTTCTCAGATGCTCCCCCCAAATTGTCCTCTTGGACTGACACCCCAAGTTCCATGCCAGAACTGGCCCTTGGCATCTATATACCAAGCGAGAGGAGGGCCAGTCAGTGGCGAGAACACAGACTCCTGGGGAAACTCAGACTGAATGGCCAGGCCAGGGCATAGCTCAGTGGCCAGGATGAAATCACCATCTTCAGTTCATGTGCTGGGTCCTTGTGTGGGGACAGGACACAGTGGCATCAGTGGATGGGAAGCAAGATACTATTTGGGGGTCAGCAGTAATGCAGGGAAATGACGCCTCTGGGAACTGGCCTGTGTTTGCAAGTGAGGGGTCAATGTGACTTGAAGTAAAAACATTTGACAGGGAAGTGCAGAGGGGAAAGGTCCAGATGGGGTCACCACTATGAGCCTGGTGGGATGAGGAACAAGAGAGCCTGGTCTCAATGTGCCAGGTCTGTGAGTGTGATCGCTGCATGGGGCCAGCATGGAAGGCTGAGCCTGCAGTCAGGGGCCCCTGCAGGCAGTCCACACAGGAACCATGTGAAGCATCCATGACTGGGTTCAGTGCACGTGGCAGGGATGCAGACAAGATCTGAGGAAGAGGGAGAGGTCCCAGTGCCTGCCAATTCTGATCAACAAAGCGGCCAATATGGGAAAATCCACTTTATTAAGTCCATTCTGTTTATTCTTGCCCTCACGGCTGTCCTTGCCCCACAAAGTCCAGCTTCAGGGCCCCGGGGAAGAGGTTGGGGACGCCTGCGCCCCCTAAGAGGAGCAGACATAGTGCCTTAAAAGGCCTGACCTGCAGCCAGGCTGTGCATTCTGAACCTCTGGGCTCCTGGCTCCCAGTCAGTCATGCTGATGTCTGGGCTCAGCCTGGCCCCTGGCCCCACCCCCACCTCCCAGTTCTGCACCACTCTGTGTGGGGAGGCCGTTCTCTGTCAGCCTGGCTTTCTCCATCTGGCCAGCTTGCTCTGTCTTGCACCATTTGCAGCAGGCTCTGGACTGTGGACCGCCTGGTCAGCACCCAGCATTGCTGGGACAGGACCCTGTCTCCCTAGGCACCTGTCATGACACTATCAGGCACGGTCGAGCAGGTGGTTAAGAGCAGCAGGGGGGAGCGCCGCTGACGTCCTGGTCCCCGAGGTCCCCGCCTCCATCCCTGGGCAGGCCTCTTCACCTTCTTGGCTCCCGCGGGCCCAGCGCCGCCTTCCCACGCCCTGCGGCCCCGGCCCCGGGCCCAATCCCCCGGCAGCGGCTCACCAGACTTGACGGAGCAATGCACGTGGGCCTTGGACTCGTAATACACCCAGTCGAAGCCGGCCTCCACTGCCAAGCGAGCCAGCAGTCCGTACTTATTGCGGTCGCGGTCCGACGTGGTGATGTCCACCGCGCGCCCTTCGTAATGCAGCGACTCCTCCGAGTGGTGACCGTCCTCGTCCCAGCCCTCGGTCACCCGTAGCTTCACTCCGGGCCACTGGTTCATCACCGAGATGGCCAGCGAGTTCAGGCGGTCCTTGCAGCGCTGTGGGAGGGGAGAGGACAGAGTTGGGGGAGGGGCTGGCCCGTGTGCTGGTGAGCGCGCAGCCCCGTCCCTTACTCTCCTACCGAACTCGCTGGAGCGTGGAAACCGGGGAGGGTGCTCTGTCCTCTCTTATGAACAGAGAGCCCTAAAGTGCTTCCTTCCATTCTAGCATCCCCTGACCCCGCCGGGATCTGGACCGCGCGGTGGCGCCACACATCTGGAAGGCGCGTCCATCCGCTCACCCCCGTGGGGGCCTGTCTCTAAGCTCGCTCTCTCTCTTGTTGGAGTTACTGCACCTTTTGAGAGCCGGGCTCTTCAGTCTCACCAGGGGACCAGCAGGGGACCGCCTGCTGCCTGGAGGATAAAGGACGTACCGGAGCTGACTTGCCTGCGGCCGGCCTGCTAGGCTTGCAAGGCTCGAGGTGCCCAGCAGGTGTCACCGTAGCCCCAGGGCTGAGGCCCACGAAGCGGCCGGGGCGCGGCAGGTGCGGAGCGCCTCGGCAGCCTGCGGGGTGTGTTGGAGGGGAATCCCAAACCTGCCGGGATTCCTCGGCGCCACGAGGCATTCCCGCTGGGACCCTCACGATCCCAAACCGGCCACGCCCGCTCCGGGCAAGCGGCAGTCCGGGAACCAGAGCTGGTGATCGGCTAGCGCCTGACCCGGCCAGATGGAGGACGACGCGGCTTGTCTGCCGCTGCGGGGGTAGGCTCCGAATTCATAAAGGCCAAGTAGCAGTTCTCCCTGAGTCAAGAGCACTCAGCACCCCTGCGCCGCCCCTATCTGGGAAAGGACCCGAGAAACGGAGCGTTTGACCTCGGGGTGCCCACTTCATGCTCCGCCTCCCATGAAGTGGGAGACGAGCCGCGCTGGAGGAAGGACGGTCGAGACCATCGTCTGCGCTGGCTCTCTTCGTATCTGGAGCCCGCAGCTGACCGAGGAGAGGGGCCTGGGAAGAGGGGTCCTTCCACAGTCCTTGACTCTGAGGTGCCAGGAGCTGCCAAGTGTGTGCAGCCCACCTCTCAACCTACTCCACTCCTCAGAGCCGCTGGCCCCCACAGACCCTTGGACTCGGTCTCCCAGGACCCAACAGCGGCTAAAACCCAAGGCCCCGTCGGTCCTCCGAGGCTGTAATCTAGCTGGGGGCGCTCACTGCCCCGAGAGGGAGCTCCGCGTGTTCCTGGCCGCCAGGCTTCTAGCCACCCACCTATGTCTGTCCCGCGGTCCCTGCTCCCCGCCCCACTTTTCCCCCCACACCCCTCCCCTACTCGGGTCCAGAGCCCGGGCACGCGCTGTCAATGATTGCCCAGTCCGTGGCCCGGATCCTTATCTGCATTCCTCGGCGCCCGGCCCGGCCCAGCCACCAGTCAACCTTCGCCCGACACCGCCGGCCAGCCCCGGCGCCTGGGCGCGTGCTGCGGGCCGTGGTCTAACCGCCCTTCCCAAAGCATCTAGAAAGCAGGCTGCCTGCCTGCAGTGGAAACCCACCGAGGAAGGGGACCTCTT
>SJYX01022996.1:126025-142087 GCA_006410675.1 Oreotragus oreotragus | reverse complement strand
TGTGGGCAAGAAGAAATGGAGTAGTTATCATAGTCAACAGAAGAGTCCAAAATGCAGTCCTTGGTGTAATCTCAAAAAGGACAGAATAGTTTCTATTCGTTTCTAAGGCAAACCATCCATTCAGCATTACAGCAATTGACTCTATGCTCCAACCACTCATGCCAAAGAAGCTGAAGTTGAACTGTTCTATGAAGATCTACACCTTCTAGAACTAACACCAAAAAGGATATCATTTTCATCATAGAAGACTGAAAGGCAAAAAAGTAAGAAGTCGAGAGATACCTGGAGTAACAGGCAAGTTTGGCCCTGGAGTACAAAATGAAGCAGGGCAAAGGCCAGAATTTTACCAAGAGAATGCACTGGTCGTAGCAAATACCCTCTTCCAACAGCACAAGAAATAACTATACACATGGACATCACAAGATGGTCAATACTAATATCAGACTCATTATATTTCTTTGCAGCCAAAGATGGAGAAGCTATGTATATAGTCAGCAAAAATAAGACCACCAGCAGCAGCAGCAGCAGCAGCAGATGATCATGAATTCCTTATTGCAAAATTCAGACTTAAATTGAAGAAAGTAGGGAAAACCACTAGACCATTCAGGTATGACCTATATCAAATCTCTTATGATTAAACAGTGGAAGTGACAAATAGATTCAAAAGACTAGATCTGATAGAATGCCTGAAGAATTATGGACAGAGGTTCATGATATTGTACAGGAGGCAGTGACCCAAACCATCCCCAGGAAAGAAATGCAAAATGGTTGTCTGAGAAGGCCTTACAAAGAGCTGAGAAAAGACATGAAAGGCAAAGGAGGAAAAGAAAGATATACCCTTCTAAATGCAGAGTTCCAAAGAATAACAAGGAGAGATGAGAAACTGTTCTTCTGTGAACAATGCAAAGAAATAGAGGAAAACAATAGAATGGGAAAGACGAGATCTCTTCAAGAAAATTAGAGATACCGAGGGAATATTTCATGCAGAGATGGGGACAATAAAGGACAGAAACAGTATGGACCTAACGGAAGTAAGAAGAGATAAAGAAAAGGAGCAAGAATACAGAAAAGAGCTAAACAAAAAATATCTTTTTGACCTGGACAACCAGGATGGTGTGATCACTCATCTAGAGCCAGACATCCTGAAGTGTGAAGTCAAGTGGGTCTTAGGAAGCATTACTACCAACAAAGCTAGTGGAGGTGATGGAATTTCAGCTGTCCCATTTCAAATGGTAAAAGATGATACTGTTAAAGTGCTGAACTCAATATGCCAGCAAATTTGGAAAGCTCAGCAGTGGATACAGGACTGGAAAAGGTCATTTTCATTCCAATCCCAAGGAAGCGCAATGCCACAAAACATTCAAACTACCGCATAATTGCATTCATTTCACATGCTAGCAAGATTATGCTCAAAATCCTTCAAGCTAGCCTTCGACAGTACATGAACCGAGAAATTCCAGATGTACAAGCTGGATACAGAAAAGACAGAAAAGTCAGAGATCAAATTGCCACCATCTGTTAGATCATAGAAAAAAGCAAAAGAATTCCAGAAAAACATCTACTTCTGCTTCATGAATTATGCAAAAGCCTTTGACTGTGTGGATCACAACAAACTGTGAAAAATTCTTAAAGAGATGGGAACACCAGACCATCTTACCTGCCTCCTGAGAAACCTGTATGCAGATCAAGAAACAACAGTTAGAACTTGACATAAAACAATGCACAGATTCAAAATTGGGAAAGGATAACATCAAGGCTGGATATTGTCACCCAGCTTATTTAACTTCTATGCAGAGTACAACATGTGAAATGCTGGGCTGGATGAAGCCCAAGCTGGAATCAAGATGGCTGGGAGAAATATCAATAACCTCAGATATGCAGATAATATCACCCTTATGGCAGAAAGTGAAGAGGAACTAAAGAGCCTTTTGATTAGTATGAAAGAGGAGAGTGAAAAAGCTGGGTTAAAACTGAACATTCAAAAAACTAAGATCATGGGATCCGGTCCCATCATGGCAAACAGATGGGAAAATATGTGAAAACAATGACAGACATTATTTTATTGGTCTCCAAAATCACTGCAGATGGTGGCTGCAGTCATGAAATTAAAAGACGTTTGCTCCTTGGAAGAAAAGCTATGACAAACCTAGACAGCATATTAGAAGCAGAGACATTACTTTGCCAACAAAGGTCCAAATAGTCCAAGTTATTGTTTTTCCAGTAGTCATGTATGGATGTGAGATTTGGATCATAAAGAAGGCTGAGTGCCAAGAATTGAGGCTTTTGAACTATTGTGCTAGAGAAGACTCCTGAGAGTCCCTTGGACTATAAGGAGATCAAATCAGTCAATACTTAAGGAAATCAGCTCTGAATATTCATTGGAAGGACTGATGGTAAAGCTGAAGCTCCAGGACTTTGGCTACCTGATGCAAAGAACTAAGTCATTGGAAAAGATCCTGATCTGGGAAGGACTGAGGGCAGGAGGAGAAGGAGAGACAGAGGATGCAGTGGTTGGATGGCATCACCAACTCGATGGGCATGAGTCTGAGCTAACTCCAGGAGATAGTGATAGACAGGGAATCGTGGCTTGCTGCAGTCCAGGGATTAGAAAGAGTCAGATCTGACTGAGTGACTGAACAAAAACAAATCCTTGCATTTCCTCATATCTACTAACCCCTTTATGACGACAGCAGATCCTCTTGACTAGCAGAAAAACTTCTGTAAAATACGTGCTAAATTGTACTCAGCTGCATCTTCACCAAACTCTTTTACGTTGACCTTGTCCCACTGCCTCTGGAGCAGTCTCAGAGCTATCTGAGGTGCTGCTCCCAGGCTGCTGTCCTCATTTTGCCCCAAATGAAAGTTAACTCAACACTTTCAAGTTGTGTATCTTTTTTAGCCCAGAGCTATGGTGACCGAGGAAGCAGCCCAGAGTGGACTTCCTTCCTTCTCCTGAACGCCATGAGGAGCCAGAGCTTTGGTACCAGCAACAGCCACTTGCACCATCCACCTCCTCCGGGAGTGCGGATGCATTTGGCTAAGTCTCTCCTGGCTCTCGAATCTCTGGTCGAGAGTCTGAGTTTGATTTGGAAGCGGAGCAGGTTACCAGCCCCCTCCCAGGTGGAAAGATACTGGGGTGGGGGGTGCTGGGTGAAATATCAGGGACAGGCCCACTCATGGGGGCCTCAGTTAAAAGCTACCGAGAAATTCCCACCTAGGTGAGAGATACTGGGTGGGGGGCTGCCTGAAAAATGCCGGGGAATGCCCACCCAGTGGAAAGATACCGGGGGGAGGGGTGTTACACTGAAAAAACCCAGGAATACTGGTGGCTCAGCTGAAAGATAGTGAGGTTGCTCTGTTGTAGGGGACTGAGTGGTCTTGGCTGAGTGGTTAGGTAACAGGCTGACCCTACACTTTTCCTCAATTCTACTGCCTTTATAGAATTTGTCGAGATAAACGTGAGGAGAGTGTATGAGAGCTTTGCCCCAAGGAAAAGGGACAAGACTCCACCCAGTCACGGTTTTCTCAGGCAACTGAGAAAATTTCAGGAGTGGTGGAGGCCTATCCTCATACTGTGCAGTGGTCCCATAGGGAAACCCACTCAATAATTAAGATACTTGCTCCTCTGGGGCCGCACCTAAGACTTAGCCATTCAGCGACCTGAGGACACACAGTGGTCTCAGACGGCATGCTGGAGGGAGGATCCAAGGCATGCTGGAGGGAGGAGCTGAACGGACTCTGGGGCGACTCCCGGAGGAGTTCAGCTCACAGCAGCACACAGGCCCATCACACAATTTCACTAGTGATTTCTACCCCTGAAATTCAACTTAAAGTGAGAAATAGAATCTCAAAAATAGAAACAGAGGGGTTTCTGAAAGCCAGCTTCTGTCTAACACTCCAGCCATATTCACGTACAATAGGTACGGAGCTCATACTTGCAAGTACCTACTGAATTGGGGAAGTTATACTAGAAGAGATCTCAACCGAAAATGGCCAAACTGGGGCTCTTTTGATTTTCCAAAATTGATATTTTTGCACCCACCTTTAGAAAAGTCCAGCCGTGCTTACTTTGATTGATATATCTAGAAGCTTCTAAAATAGAAAACAATAGAATAACTCCTTTGCAGGAAACCAAATTTCAAGAAATTTCTTGAAACTTCGTGGAAGTCATCAAATGTGGCTTCCTAGTCCCACTAGACCTGCAACCTGGAAGAGTCAGTGATAGCAGCCTTTTTTAGCTTGAAACAATATCAGAACTCAAAGGTTCTGATATCCAGGTTGGACATTTACAATCAGCCAGCCTCTTCTTTGCATTTCCTGAGATAGATAGGTGGGCCCCAGGTGAAGATTTTATAACCAGCCCCCCATTTGCATTTACATCTGGAAGTAACAACAAAAAAAACAGTAACTAGCTAGTCTTTATCTCTTGTTAACACCTCAAGGGAATAATCACGGCAAGGACAAAGAGAAGAAAAAACCCTCCCTTAACAGATAAGGGAGCCACTACCATGAACAGGGAGTCAAAAGTCAGAGGATAATTCCAGGCCATAATGAGTCTTGCTCCTCCCAGAAGCCTTCACTGTGAGATCCTTCATGGCTAAGGTGTGTGTCCACACCCCAGGGGAAGGTACCGAGACAAATTAACCAGGGGGGACAAAGCAAGGCCATTGGCCTGAGAGAAGACAAAGACCCAGAGAGCTGCCCCCTTACAAAGTATTTACACTTCCCAAAGGCAAGACTCTCTCTCGGAGCTCACCCATGCACCTTTCCACATGTACTTCTCCTTTCAATAAACTTTTGACTTTACTCTTTACCTTCTACCTCCTTGCCTGAATTCATTCTTGACTAGGCAGCCAAGACTAGGGACCTCAGCCCCACCTGCTGGCTCCTGTGGTCCAGTGGTTAGGACTCCTAGTCTGGGAAACTAAGACCCTGCTTCCAGCTGCCACTTACTGCTTCGTGTGTCTGAAATCATCCTGTGCCAAAACCTGGCTATAAAGGTTACTCAACGTGAGAGGATCTCCTTCCAGGCCTGAAGAGACACTTAAGAAATGGAAATTATTTAAAGTCGAAGGGTTAGAAAAGGAGAAAACTTGAAGTCATATTGCAGCAGTGCCTGGCCTTTGTATAAGCTGGGAAATGGAGAACAATGGCCTGAGAACGGGTCTCTAAATTATAACACCATTCTGCAGTTGGAGGAGGAGGAAAGAGGAAGGAGATTCCCTACCTTGAAGCTTTCATGGTCCTTTACCAAAACACCACCCTATATGACTCTTGAAATTTAAAACCTGGAAAACCAGAAAACCCTTCTGACATACTGGATGATCCCCTCCTAAGCTCTGCCATCTCTCAGAGGGGAAACTAAGCTCTCCCTGCTCCCGATAGTATTCCTACTTCTCCCGAGCCACCTTCTCCTCCTGAGTCACCCACTTCTCCCGAATCATCTCTTTTGCCCTGTCTCTCTCTTCCATCCCAAACTTCACCTCCTTATTCCCCTCCATGAGGTCCCATTATCCCAAGAAACAGAGACGAGTCCCTCTGGGGTAACTCACAGTAGGAGCTTCCTATCACCCAGAACCAGAGAGGTTCTGTCCCCTCAGGGAGGTGGCAAACGGAGAAGGGACCATCGAGTGCCCTTCTCTTTAACTGACTTGGCCCACTGTAGACAGAGGCTGAGCCAACGTCCTGAAGACTCTATTAAGTTTCTTGAAGGGGCTCATGCCCTCAGTCTGGTCTCTGATCTCACTTGGAAGGATGTGCAAATAGTTCTGTCTGCCTGCTGCAATTCTGAGGAAAAACACAGACTCTGGACAGCAGCCCGGGGCCTGCTGCTAAACATTTTGCTATGGGTGGAGCTGTGCTCAGTTGCTCAGTGATGTCCGACTCTTTGTGACCCCATAGACTGTAGCCCACCAGGCACCTCCAGTCCATGGGGATTCTCCAGGCAAGAATGCTGGATTGGGTTGCCATGCCCACCTCCAGGGGATCTTCCCAACCCAGGGATTGAACCCAGGTCTCTCACATTGCAGGTAGACTTTTTACCATCTGAGCCACCAGGGAAGCCCAAGAATACTGGAGTGGGCAGCCTATCCCTTCTCCAGAGGATCTTCCTGACCCAGGAATTGAACCAGGTTCTCCTGTATTGCAGGCAGATTCTTCACCAGCTGAGCTAGCAAGTGAAAAGTGTTAAGTCACTTAGTTATGTCTGACTCTTTGCAACCCCATGGACTGTAGCCCACCAGGCTCCTCCGTCCATGCAATTTTGCAGACAAGAATATTGGAGTGGGTTGCCATTTCCTTCTTCAGGGTATCTTCTTGACCCAGGGATCGAACCTGGGTCTCCTGCATTGCAGGCAGACTCTTTATCATCTGAACCCATCAGGGAAGCCCCAAGATGCAGTCCCAAAGCAGGAACTCTCTTGGAATTATAATACCCAGGAGGGAACAGAAGCCAGGAAGCACATGATCCGATGGTATTAGAAGGGATGAAAAAGTGCTTCGAGTCAGTTAACTATGAAAAGGTTAAGAGAGTGACCCAGGAAAAAAAGGAAAATCCAGCCCTCTTTCACAGGCAGCTTGTGGAGGTATTTAAGAAGTATACCAATATAGATCCCTCTGTGTCCGAAGGTCAGTCCCTGCTGGGACAGTACTTTATTAGCCAGTGCACCCTCTATTAGGGAGAAACTCCAAAAGTTACAATTTGGCCCGCAGACGCCTATGGCCCAGCTCCTAGATGTGGCCTTTGGGGGTATTTAATAATCGAGACCAAACTCAGGAAGAAAAGAGAAACCAACCTGAGAAAAGGCAGGCCAGGGCTCACGCACACCTGATGGTCGTTGCTGTCAGCCGTGCCTTGCGATCTCAGGACAACCCAAGGGGGCCGGGAAAGCCCAGCTCTCCGTCTGGAGGTAAGACCAGCAAGGGGCAATGCTACAAATGCAAGTCAGCTGGCTGCTGGGCCCCAGATTACCAGCAAGAGCCCCCCAGGCCACGTCGTCCCTGCAGACAAACAGGTCATTTATCTCAGGACAACCCAAGGGGGCCGGGAAAGCCCAGCTCTCCGTCTGGAGGTAAGACCAGCAAGGGGCAATGCTACAAATGCAAGTCAGCTGGCTGCTGGGCCCCAGATTACCAGCAAGAGCCCCCCAGGCCACGTCGTCCCTGCAGACAAACAGGTCATTGAAAGAGGGACTGCCCTCCGTCCTGAAGGGGAAGAGGTGGGCTCCTGGTCCCGAGATGGCCATCATGCTGGATGACAGGCGGCCAGGAGATTCTGGCAGCTCCCTTCAATGAGATGTCTATCCCCAGCGAGGCACCCAGGTAGTCCTTGACGTGGCAGGTCAAAAAATCTGTTTCTTAACTCATACAAGAGCCACTTATTTGGTCTTAATTTGTCATACGGGACCTCACTCCTCCAAAAGCTGTATTGTGACTGATGTCAAAGGAAATCTCAAGTCCATTGTTTCCCTGGACCTTTCACTGGCCAATTTGAGCTGCGGTTGATTTTGCATGCCTTTCCAGTTGTGCCTCAGTGTCTTACCTCTGTCCTTGGGAGGGGCCTTTTGAGCTCCCTTGGGGCCATACTCCAGTTAGGAGCCCCCAAGGAGCCCCGTATTTTAACTCTAAGACAAACAAGCCAGAAGAGCAAGATTCTATTCCTAGCCATATTCTACAAGCAGTAGACCCTTCAGCATGGGACAAGGGACTCCCGGGAAGGCCATAAACGCCCAACCAGTAAGAATTAGCCTTAGACTAGAAATCTCTTACGGAGAAGGCGATGGCACCCCACTCCAGTACTCTTGCCTGGAAAATCCCATGGATGGAGGAGCCTGGTGGGCTGCAGTCCACGGGGTCGCTAAGAGTCATACACGACTGAGCGACTTCACTTTCACTTTTCACTTTCATGCACTGGAGAAGGAAATGGCAACCCACTCCAGTGTTCTTGCCTGGAGAATCCCAGGGATGGGGGAGCCTGGTGGGCTGCCATCTATGGGGTCGCACAGGGTCGGACAGGACTGGAGCGACTCAGCAGCAGCAGCAGCAGCAGCAGAAACCTCTTATCCTAAAAAGAAAAACTATCCTATAAAGTTGGAAGCACAAGAAGAGCTTGCAACCCCTCGTGGATAAATTCCTAAGGCATGGCCTCTTGGTGTCCTGCCAGTCTCCACACAATACTCCTGTTCTGCCAGTTGTTAAGCCAAATGGGGGATGTAGGATGACTCAAGACCTTAGGCCAATAAACAAGGCTGTAATCCCTATACTTCCCCTTGTGGCCAATCCTTACAAGACACTTGCCCAGGTCCCTGAAAATGCTAAAGGGTTTACTGTTCTCGATCTCAAGGATGCCTTTTTCTGCATCCCAGTTCATCCTCTGTCACAGTATCTATTTGCACTTGAGTGGACTGACCCTGACCCAGGCATACCTGGATGGTATTGCCTCAGGGGTATCAGGACAGTCTGCACTTGTTCGCCCAGGCCCTAGGAAAGGAGCTAAAGGAAATACCTAAGAGAAGGTGCTATTATACAATACGTGGATGATATATTAATATGTCGCCCCACAAGGGAGGCCTCAGATCAAAACACCCATGAAGTCTTTAATTTCCTTGGAACCCACGCTTATGGAGTCTCTCAGAAAAAGGCACAGATTCCAAAGCAACAGGTTAAATACCTGGGATAAATTATAAACCTGAGGAGTACACAGCTATCTCCAGAGAGGAAAACTAGCTACATTGGGCCTACATACCCCCAAAGACTAAGAAACATCTGTGTACCTTTCTAGGCATGGCAGGATTCTGCAGAATCCTGGATTTGGGCCAGTGGCCAAACCCCTGTATGAAGCCATCAAAGGCCCAGATACAGAGCCTTTACTCTGGAATGGGGAGCGGGAAAAGGCTTTTTGCAATAACAAGCAGGCCCTAACCAGAGCCTCTGCTCTGGGTCCCGCCAGCTTAAACAAGCCATTCTTCTTATAAGTAGCTGAAAAACAAGGGACAACTCTGGGGGTTAGGACTAAAGCTAGGGGAAGTTCCCCAGCCCATAAGCTACTTCTCCAAGCAACTAGACTCCATGGCCAAGGCTGGCCTGGCTGCCTCCAGGCAGTAGCTGCCATCATTTAATTGGTCAAAGAAGCTTACCTTTGGGCAGTCACCTCAAGTCCAGACCCCTCATCAAGTACAGGGGATCCTAGAGATGAAAGGCCATCACTGGCTAGCAGGAGGCTGTCTTATGAAATACGAGGTTTTACTTCTTGTTTCTCCAGAAGGGACTCTCAAAACTTGTCACACCCTGAACCCAGCTACATTGATGCCTGCTGAGGAACCAGAGCTAATACACTGATGCCTTGAAACCTTGGACCAAGTCTATTCCTGTAGGTCGGATCTAACAAACCAAGCCATAGAAAACCCTGAGGAGGAATGGTTTGCTGATGGCAATAGTTTTGTCAGCACAGAAGGGCAGGGTGTGCTATTGTGAACACACGCAGCATCAGAGAAGCAAAACCTTTGCCACCTAACACCTCAGTCCAAAAGGCTGAACAGCTAGCTGTAACCTGAGCCTTAATCCTAGGAGAAGGAAAGGTCGCCAATAAATACACAGACTCAAAATATGCCGTCCTTGTTCTACTTGCCCTCACTGCTATCTGGAGAGAGAGCGGATGTGTGTGTTAACCGCTCAATCGTGTTCAACACTTTGCGAGCCATGGATTGTGGCCCACCAGGCTCCAGGCTCCTCTGTCCGTGGGATTCTCCAGGCAAGAATACTGGAGTGGGTTGCCATGCCCTTCTCCAGGGGATCTTCCCCACCCAGGGACTGAACCCAGGTCTCCTGCATTACAGGCAGATTCTTCACCATCTGAGCCACCAGGAAAGTCCTTAGAGAGAGAGAGAGGTCTTATACATGCAAAAATCAAAACAAACCAAAACAAAACAACTCTGCTATAAAGTGTGAGACTGAAATTTTACACCTCATAGAAGTGTTCCTAAAACCAAAGCAGGTAGCAGTCATCCACTGCCATGGACACCGAAAGGGAATTTCCCAAGTTATCCAGAGAAACAGAGCAGATCAGGAAGCTAGGAAAACAGCCCAGATGCCCGGAAACGAGATGGCTTTAATCCCATCCCTTACCCCTTCTAACCTTACACTACCAGGCACTCAGCTTCCAAAGAGAACCGGGCATGAGACAGAGGGGGAATGAAGGGAGCAGATGGCTGGTGGCACATAGATCAGAAAACTGCTCATACCTCTCAGTGATCACTAGAACATTATTAAAGGGCTACCCGATTCTCTGCATCTGCAGAGAGCTGCAACGTCTATGAGAGTTTTCCAACTTTTTTTTTTTTACAGAGAAAGGGCTCCCAGAGATGATTAAAAGAGTCACTTGGGCCTGTGCCCTTTGCACCACCCATAACCCAGGAGGCAACATCAAGCCTCCCCTTCTCGCTCACCCGGCCCAGTAGAGGACTAGCAAAGAGATTTCACCCAGATGCCCTTCCAGGGCTTCAAACAGTTATTAGTCTTTATAGATCCATTTATTAGTCTTTATAGATACCTTTACTGGATGGATAGAAGCCCTCCCTACTAGAGCAGAGAAGGCAGTTGAAGTACTGAGGCACTCCTTGATTCGGATTGCCTTGACATCTTCAGAGTAACAGTGGATCTTCGTTTGTAGCAAAGGTGTCACATGACAACGTTCGCAGGCTTTAGGAATTAAATACCATCTCTATTCATCCTGAAGACCTCAGTCCTCAGGCTAATTACACGCTAAAGAAAACCGTGAGCAAACTCTGTCAGGAAATGTCAGAGTCGTGGTATCGCCTGCCGCCAATAGCCCTCTTAAGGGGCAGGGCAGCTCCTAAAACCACCACTAAGTTGCTGCTGCTGCTAAGTCACTTCAGTTGTGTCCGACTCTGTGTGACCCCATAGACGGCAGCCCACCAGGCTCCCCCGTCCCTGGGATTCTCCAGGCAAGAACACTGGAGTGGGTTGCCATTTCCTTCTTCAATGCATGAAGGAGAAAAGTGAAAGTGAAGTCGCTCAGTCTGTCCGACTGTTAGCGACCCCATGGACTGCAGCCCACCAGGCTACTCCATCCATTGGATTTTCCAGGCAAGAGTACTGGGGTGGGGTGCCATTGCCTTCCCCGACCACTAAGTTAAGCCCTTTCAAAATGACATATGGAAGGCCATTCCTCACTACTCTGGACATGCTCACTAACTCAGAGACCCAGGCTCATCTTGCGTACATTATAAATCTGGGCCAGTTCCAGAAAGCTATACAAGAATACGGCAACAGAGTGCAGCCCTCTCCAGATGCCAGACCCCTTATCCTGCAGCAAAACCTGGACACTGGGTACTTTTAAAGGCTGGGAAAAATGAGTCCCCCAGCAACCAGCTTCTCCCCAAATAGTTCTTACCAAGTGCTGCTGAGCACCCCGAGGGCAGTCAAACTCCTGGGGGTCACCAGCTGGGTTCATCTATCCAGGTTTAAAGTTGTCCCCACTGATATGTCACAGGAACCTGAGGGCCCACCTTCCAGCCATCCCTGTGAATCCACCCCCTCCTCCAGGTCTCCACAAGACTCAGAGGACCCTGAACAGCCTGAAAATCCCAGCTGGATGAGTAAGCCTCCAGAAGACCTGAAGCTGCTATTCAGAAAGGCCAAAAATCTTCCTAAACCCTAAGCTAAGGACCCATAGCAACTATCTTCTTTATGCTTCCCAGCACGCAACCCATGCACAGAGTAATATTATGCTGCTCTGTGTGTAGTCGCTCAGTCGTGTCCAGCTGTTTATGACCCCATGGACTGTAGCCCGCCAGGCACCTCCATCCATGGGGATTCTCCAGGCAAGAATACTGGAGCGGGTTGCCATGCCCTCCTCCAGGGGATCTTTCCAACCCAGGGATCGAACCCAGGTCTCCCCCATTGCAGGCAGATTCCTTACCTTCTGAGCCACAAGGAAAGCCCACAGAGTAATGCTCTGGCAACTGTAGATAACTGTTGTCTTCTTTGCTCTCATCCTTGCTCTTGGGATTCACTGAACTCTGCTTACGCTGGGTGATTTACATATGACCCTGACTGGGGCTACTGTGAAGTAGTCCGTTGCCTTAGCTTCTCAATGCCTATTTCCCTTGTCTACAGACTGGACAGACAACTCTCTGGTCTGCATTGTACAGACTCTTGCTTCCTCTACTCAGTGGACAGAATGTTTCTCAGTTTTGAACCAGCCCATTGTTCCCTGTCCAGTTCTGTTGCTTCTGGACCTGCATACAGGTTTCACAGGAAGCAGGTCAGGCAGTCAGGTATTCCCACTCTTTAAGAATTTTCCAGTTTGTTGTAATCCATACAGTTAAAGTCTTTAGCATAGTCAATGAAGCAGAAGTAGATGTTTTTCATTTTCTGATATCTGATTCATAACTAAGTTTGGAAAACAAAAGCTATGAGATCTCTTGGTGTGTCTATTTGGATATATGTACGTCTCAGTATGTGTCTTTGGATAATATTGCTGATTGCTGAGACTGGTTTGTAAATGAGCTCTAAAAGTGCCCGAAATGCACTTGGGTGCGATCTCAAAAATGACAGAATGATCTTGGTTCATTTCCATTCAGTATCACAGTAATCCAAGTCTATGCTGCTGCTGCTAAGTCGCTTCAGTCCTGTCTGACTCTATGCGACCCCATAGACGGCAGCCCACCAGGCTCCTCCGTCCCCGAGATTCTCCAGGCAAGAACACTGGAGTGGGTTGCCATTTCCTTCTCCAGTGCATGACAGTGAAAAGTGAATAGTCAAAGATGGAGAAGCTCTATACAGTCAGCAAAAATAAGACCAGGAGCTGACTGTGGCTCAGATCATCAGTTCCTTATTACAAAATTCAGGCTCAAATTGAAGAAAGTTTGGAAAACCACTAGACCATTCAGGTATGACCGAAATCAAATCCTGTATGATTATATAGTGGAGGTGATTAATAGATTCAAAGGAATCGATCTGGTAGACAGAGTGCATGAAAAACTATGGACAGAGGTTCGTAACACTGTACAGGAGGTGGTGACCAAAACCATCCCCATGAAAAAGAAATGCAAGAATGCAAACTGGTTGTCTGAGGAGGCCTTACAAATAGCTAAGAAAAGAAGTGAAAGGCAAAGGAGAACGGGAAATAGATAGCCATCTGAATGCAGAGTTGCAGAGAATAGCAAGGAGAGATAAGAAAGCATTCTTAACTGACCAGTGCAAAGAAATAGAGGAAAACAATCAAATGGGAAAGATCTCTTTAAGAAAATTGGAGATACCAAGGGAACACTTCATGCAAATATAGGTATAATAAAGGACAAAAATGGAAAGGACCTAAGAGAAGCAGAGGAGATTAAGAAGAGGTAGCAAGAATACACAGAAGAATTGGACAAATAAAAACCCTTAATGACCCCAATAACCACGATGGTGTAGTCACTCACCTAGAGCCAGACATCCTGGAGTGTGAAGTCAAGTGGGCCTTAGGACGCATTACTATAAACAAAGCTATGGATTTCTAGCTGTTTTATTTCAAATGCTAAAAGATGATGCTGTTTAAATGCTGCACTCATTGTGCCAGCAAATTTGGGAAATTCAGCAGTGGCCACAGGACTGGAAAAGGTCAGTTTTCATTCCAATTCCATAATAACCACGATGGTGTAGTCACTCACCTAGAGCCAGACATCCTGGAGTGTGAAGTCAAGTGGGCCTTAGGACGCATTACTATAAACAAAGCTATGGATTTCTAGCTGTTTTATTTCAAATGCTAAAAGATGATGCTGTTTAAATGCTGCACTCATTGTGCCAGCAAATTTGGGAAATTCAGCAGTGGCCACAGGACTGGAAAAGGTCAGTTTTCATTCCAATTCCAAAGAAAGGCAATGCCAAAGAATGTTCAAATTACCATAAAATTGCACTCATTTCATATCCCAGCGATATTATGCTCAAAATCCATCAAGCAAGACTTCAACAGTGGATGAACCGAGAACTTCCAGATGTCCAAACAGGATTTTAAAAAGAAGAATCAGAGATCAAATTGGCAACATCTGCTGGGCCATAGAAAAGCAAGAGAATTCCAGAAAAACATCTATTTCTGCTTCATTGACTATGCTAAAGTCTTTGCTGTTTGGATCATAACAAACTGTGGAATAAAGAGATGGCAATACCAGGCCACATTACCAGCCTCCTGAGAAACCTGTATGCAGGATAAGAAGCAACAGTTAGAACCAGACATGGACAACGGACTGGTTCCAAAATGGGAAAGGAGTACATCGAGGCTGTATATTGTCACCTGCTTATTTAATTCCTATGCAGAGTACATCATACGAAATGCTGGGCTGGATGACTCACAAGCTAGAATCTAGATTGCCAGGAGAAATAACAACCTCAGACATGCAGATGATACCACTTTAATGGCAGAAAGTGAAGAGGAACTAAAGAATCTCTTTATGAAGGTGAAAGAGGACAGTGAAAAAGCTGGCTTAAAACTCAACATTCAAAAAACTAAGATTATGTCATCTGGTCCCATAACTTCATGGCAAATAGATGGGGAAAAAGTGGAAACAGTGACATAAGTCTTTGCTGTTTGGATCATAACAAACTGTGGAATAAAGAGATGGCAATACCAGGCCACATTACCAGCCTCCTGAGAAACCTGTATGCAGGATAAGAAGCAACAGTTAGAACCAGACATGGACAACGGACTGGTTCCAAAATGGGAAAGGAGTACATCGAGGCTGTATATTGTCACCTGCTTATTTAATTCCTATGCAGAGTACATCATACGAAATGCTGGGCTGGATGACTCACAAGCTAGAATCTAGATTGCCAGGAGAAATAACAACCTCAGACATGCAGATGATACCACTTTAATGGCAGAAAGTGAAGAGGAACTAAAGAATCTCTTTATGAAGGTGAAAGAGGACAGTGAAAAAGCTGGCTTAAAACTCAACATTCAAAAAACTAAGATTATGTCATCTGGTCCCATAACTTCATGGCAAATAGATGGGGAAAAAGTGGAAACAGTGACAATTTTCTTGAGCTCCAAAACCACCATGGACAGTGACTGCAGCCACAAAATTAAAAGATGCTTGCTCCTTGGAAGAAAAGCTAAGACAAAACTAAACAGTGTATTAAAAAGCAGAGATATCACTTTGTGGACAAGGTCTGTCTAGTTCAACCTATGGTTTTTCTAGCAGTCATGTATGGATGTGAGAGTTGGCATAAAGGCTGAGCACCAAAGAGCTGAGGCTTCTGGTACTGCAGAAGACTCTTGGACATCCCTTGGACTGCAAGGAGATTAAACCAGTCAATACTAAAGGAAATTAAAAGGTTGTTGAATTATGATGCCAGGATTCTTGGCCTCCGGAGGAGAAGAATTCAATCCGGGGCCAGAGACGAGGCTTGATCGCTCAGAGCTTTTGTGTCATAAAGTTTTATTAAAGTATAAAGGAGATAGAGAAAGCTTCTGACATAGGCATCAGAAGGGGGCAGAAAGAGTACCCGTCTGCTAGTATTCAGCTGGATGTTATATAGTCACCAGCAGTCTGTTAATGAAAGAAAGGAATGTCTCAAAACTTAGAATGGCACCAGGCCCCACACCCATAAGAGTATTTTGGGATAACCTTGGCTCCAAATGGTTGATCTTGGGCCATAAAATGATTAACTTGAATCTTGAAGAAGGGCAGATCACCATACAAATAGTTTCATTTACATAGATTAGAGGAACAATATCGGAGTGTAACATACTGGTTTATCAAGTAGGTTGAGCCCAAAAGGCGGAACCGACTTGAAGACAGAGTTTGGGGTAAATGCATAGTACATTAGCATAGCTTAAGATAAACATTTCCATAAGAAAAAGGCATTGGTTAACTTGAGGTGAAACCAGGTATCATTATGGCAACACAGAATCTTAAGAGAAACCTCCTTTAAATTTGTATAGAGAAGGGAAAAAATATCGCTAGTTTGTTTTCTCCTGCCACTTAAGAAAGAGAAAATGTCTGACACTTGCAGGCTATTTCCCCCGTTTGGAGACCCCTGGCCTTCCTGCCTGTTACCCTCTCA
>SJYX01022996.1:93044-112479 GCA_006410675.1 Oreotragus oreotragus | reverse complement strand
GACTGAAGTGACTTAGCAGCAGCAGCAGCAAGTCTTTGCTGTGGGGGCTCTCCCTGTGCATCGCAGAATGATTGGCAGCATCGCTTTCCTATACCACTGGAAATACCACTAGTACAGAAGTACCTGCCGGCCCCCAGAAAAAAAAAAAAAAAAAAAGCAAGGTGTATTTAAAAGGAAAGCCTTGTCCCTCCCATGTGGTGCTAGTTGTAAAAAATCTGCCTGCAGTGCAGGAGACCCCAGTTCGATCCCTGGGTCGGGAAGAGTCCCTGGAGAAGGAAATGGCAACCCATTCCAGTATTCTTGCCTGGGAGATCCCATAGACGGAGGAGCCTGGTGAGTCACAAAGAGTTGGACACGACTGAGCATGCTCTGACTTACTTCACTCAGTATGACAATCTCTGTGCTCATCCATGTTGCTGCACATGATAAACCGCTTATTTATTTCATGAGTCTCCAAAGAAACCAAAGCCCACACAGGCTTTCCAGTGGACCGGGGTAGCTTTCCAGGAATTCATTTCTAGGTTCTCAACTGCCTAAAGTTGATGGGTCCAAAAACATGCCAGCATTGTGCAGTGCTTATCCTCCACTGCAACCCCTTGCGCAACCGTCTTTTCAGTAAGAACTTCCTTATGCTGTATCTATACGAGATGACGGCTGTCCACTAACCTTACTGTGGTCATCATTTCATGATGCATGCAAGTCAAATCATTACGCTCTATACTTTAAATGTATACAGTGCTGCGATGTCAATTATATTTCAGTGAAACTGGAGGAGGGAAAAAAGGAAGACCTTACTGTCCGTCACTCATCCTGAGTCCCTCTGGAGTGTAACCATCTCTGAGAGTGAAAGTGTTAGTGGCTCAGTCATGTCTGACTCTGCGATCCCGTGGACTGTATAGCCTGCCAGGCTCCTCCATCCATGGGATTTTCCAGACAAGAATACGGGAGTGGGTTGCCATTTCCTCCTCCAGGGGATCTTCCCGAACCAGGGATCAAACCCAGGTTGACTGCATTACAGGCAGACTCTTTACCCTCTGAGACACCTCCATCTCTAGGACACCAGAAAAGGGATAATCCCAAGAAGCATTGTTGCTGAGGAGGCCCTGAGGGTGAGGCGTGGACAGCTTCAGACAGACTTTGATGGGAGCAGTTGATCTGGACAGGGAACCCAGGCATCAGCTCATCCTTCCACCCACCTCTGTGCCCACCAGCTTCCTATCTCCAGCTGAGGCCAGGTCCTGGCCCATGTCAGGATTCAGGTTCAGAACTGAGGTGGTCATCCTGGGAACGGATACATCTTCTACCAAAAGATGTCTGATTTCACTGACTAATGTGAGAGCAAAGACTTATCATTTCCATCACATGAACTGGATAAGCTAAAATCTGCAGCTCCAAGATTTTAATACAATATGTGTTTGAAGAAGGTGGGCAATACAAAATATGCAGGAAAATAGATCTTTTAAAACAATTTAAACGTATAATTAAAATTTTGAGCCATTTACCAAAAAACGGATACACAGGGTTTCAAAATTCTTTGAGGGGGCTATACAGGCAAAAAGGTTGAGGCCACTGCCTGATTCACAGGTAAGGGGCACAAGAGGGCAAGAGGACCCCAGACTCCAGAGAGGGAAAAATCCTCAAATCTAGAGGTGGGTGGACCCCAGATTCCAGAGATGGGAGGACTCAGACTTCAGAGGACAGAGAAGGAATAATAAAAGGATTTTTTAAAAAGAAAGTAAAGGTGTTCAAAAGACCAAAGAAAGGATTCTGAGCATGCAGGGAGAATGAACAAGAGTAATCAAGACACTGAGAAATTAAAAGAACTTAAAAAAAAGGAGGGGGGAAACAACAATAATAGTTGTTATTTCTCTAAAAAGTCTTGAGGGAAGAAACCTAGGCTTTTTCCCAGGAGTTCAGTGAATTCAGGGGATCCTCAAGTTGCATAAGAAAACAATTACATCTTCATTTTCACTAACCTCTAGCTGAAATTTAGCATTTCCTTTCATTATAAAAATGCGGGCACTGAACCACGGCAGTATTAACAGTTCCTGTGGTTTGTTCCCAATAGAAATCACAGATATTTTCATATCTCAGGGCTAGGGGCTGCAAATATCTTGAAATATTATTTATCCTTATCACTACTTCAAAATTATGGTGGTTATTAAACCCCAGCTAGATCTCATTATGTAAGTCATTAATTTAAAAAAAGCATGTATTTTTCTCTATCACAAGTTTTTAAAAATATTTTGATGACTATATCAATATAACTAGTTTCCATGGTAACTAGTATCTTAGGTAACTCAGTATCTTATTTTATGCACTAAAAAATATTGCTCTGAAGAGGGTCCCATAGATGGCCAAAGGGGTCCCTGGTCCCCAAAAGTTTAAGAATTCCTGCATTAAAACCAATGGCACCCCACTCCAGTCCTCTTGCCTGGAAAATCCCATGGATGGAGGATCCTGGAAGGCTGCAGTCCATGGGGTCGCTGAGGGTTGGACACAACTGAGCAACTTCATTTTCACTTTTCACTTTCATGCATTGGAGAAGGAAACAGCAACCCACTCCAGTGTTCTTGCCTGGAGAATCCCAGGGACGGAGGAGCCTGGTGGGCTGCCGTCTATGGGGTCGCACAGAGTCAGACACGACTGAAGTGACGTAGCAGCAGCAGCATTAAAACCACAGTCCAGAAAACTTCCCACACGTTTCTGGTGACAGCACGTTGCAGTGCCCACACTGGAGAAATGGAGCAGGGTGCGGCTGAGGACACCCCAAGGCTTGCTGACCAGCCGCTGGGTCTTAGTGAAGGAGCAGCCTCCAGCATTTACAGAACAGACCAGCCTCAAAGCTGGCGACTAAGCCACAGCCCCACCATGTCCCAACACAGGCTGGGGGCCTGGAATCCTAGGCCCCCACGTTTCTCATGAAAATCTCAACCACACAGAACTACACTGTGTTCTAACCCAGCCAGTTCCATTCCACAGCCTCGCTTCAGCTTTTGCCGGGTTCAACCTGTGAGATAATCAGGAACAATGCACACCCACTTCACTCCTCACTTGCACCAGAAAATAAACCATAAATAGGAGCTTCCGGAAGTCAGAAAGCCTGGACCTATCAAAACCATTCTGTACAGCCAGCAGCATGAATTACCTATGAACACAGAGTAATTTTATTCCCACTATTTCCCCCCCAGAGGAAACAAGGGAAGCTCATTTTTCTTGGACAAGGGGGAGCAGGGGAAGTCGTTTTTCTCTGGAGGTCATGGGCAGTGATGGAAAGAGCGTGAACTTGAAGGTCAGGGCTGGGTTTGAATTCCGGCCCAGGGAGAGTTAATAAACCTTTCCACACCCCCATTCTCCCCGTCTATAAAATGCTGCTGACCCACCAGAGGTAGCAGGATGGAAAAATTCACCATGGAAAAGTGTTCTTTCCTTCCATCATGATAAAATAGAGGAATCCTTCCCCAAGAAAGGCAGCAGGAGGTGTTGTCTCAAGAGAACAGACCACAGAACTAATAAAATCAGGTGCTTATTAGCGTGGGCTTCCCTGGGGACTAAGATGGTAAAGACCCTGCCTGCAATGTGGGAGACCCAGGTTCCATCCCTGTGTCAGGAAGATGCCTTGGAGAAGGAACTGGCAACCCACTCCAGTACTCTCGCCTGGGAAATCCCATGGATGGGAGGAGCCTGGCAGGCTGCAGTCCATAGGGTCGCAAAGAGTTGGACATGACTGAGCACCTAACACACGACACACACACGCTTGTTAGCAGCAAAGTCCATTTTGTATTTCAACAAACTTGAAATTCCCTGTCAGTGCTGCAAGCCGCTCTCTTCTATCAGAAACCTTCCAGGTTTTTGGTCCAGAATTGGTCACACAGACCTTGGTGAGCACCTAAGACTTGCTCACGCCACCAAGCAGAATTCTGTTCCATCGGGGGTCTGTGCTGGGCTTCAGAATCCAGGGTCCCCCCGGACTGCCCAGGGTTGGGGCAGGAGATAGATATAGAGGATCTCAGAGTTCTTACAGTGGGGGTTAAGAGGTCTGAGATTCATTGGCTCTGGAGTAGATGAGTCCCCCCCTCGATGAAATTATCACAATCTTATTAGCTTTTGATCTCTACTGGCAAATAACGGTATGTTTTAAATTAGCCATATGGAGAAGCCAGCCATTGGTTCTTGCATACCTGGCATTTATTTAAGTGGTCTTCTGAAGTGAAGTGAAGTGAAGTTACTCAGTCATGTCCAACTCTTTGCGATCCCATGGACTTGAGTCTGCCAGGCTCCTCCATCCATGGGATTTTCCAGGCAAGAATACTGGAGTGGGGTGCCATTTCCTTCTCCAGGAGATCTTCCTCACCCAGGGACTGAACCCAGGTCTCCCGCATTGTAGGCAGACGCTTTACCATCTGAGCCACCAGGAAAGCCACCAGGTCCTCTGACGGGAACAGTATAACCCCCTCACTCTTCTTTTGTTAATAAATCATTTTTCGGCCACACCGAGAAGCATGCAGGATTTAAGTTCCCTGACCAGGGATGGAAACTGCTTCCCCTGCAGTGGAAGTACAGAGTCTCAGCCACTGGACCGCCAGGGAAATCCCCCCTCACTCTTCTTAGTAGGACTGCCCATGAATGGCTGCCCCTGCCTCTGGCAACAGTGAGGACTGTTGACCCAAAGTAGACCATGTTAATCCTTCTCAGAGCCTCAGACCCTGAGGCTGGGGTCCTGAGCAGGTGGTTGTTGTGACCCCTGGACTGCAGCACACCAGGCTTCTCTGTGCTTCACCATCTCCCGGAGCTTGCTCAAACTCATGTCCGTTGAGTCGGTGATGCCATCCAACCATCTCATCCTGTCTTTGCCTTCTCCTCTTGCCTTCAGTCTTTCCCAGCATCAGAGTCTTTTCTAATGACTTGGTTCTTCACATCAAGTGGCCAAAGTATTGTAGCTTCAGCTTCAGCATCAGTACTTCTAACGAATATTCAGGATTGATTTCCATTAGGATGGACTGGTTGGATTTCCTTGAAGTCCAAGGGACTCTCAAGAGTCTTCTCCAACACCACAGTTCAAAAGCATCAATTCTTAGGCATTCAGCCTTCTTTATGGCCCAACTCTCACACTGACACATGACTACTGGAAAAACCATAGCTTTGACTATACTGACCTTTGTTGGCAAAGTAATGTCTCTGCTTTTTAATACACTATCTAGGTTGGTCATAGCTTTTCTTCCAAAGAGCAAGTGTTGTTTAATTTCGTGGCTGCAGTCACCACCTGCAGTGATTTTGGAGCCCAAGAAAATCAAGTCTCTCACTGTTTCCATTGTTTCCCCATCTATTTGCCATGAAGTAATGGGACCAGATGCCATGATCTTAGTTTTCTGAATGTTGAGTTTTAAGCGAGCTTTTCCACCCTCCTCTTTCACTTTCATCAAGAGGCTCTTGAGTTCCTTCCTTTCACTTTCTGCCATAAGGTGGTGTCATCTGCATATCTGAGGTTGTTGATATTTCTCTCGGCAGTCTTGATTCTAGCTGGTTCTTCGTCCAGCCCAGCATTTCACATGATGTACTCTGCATAGAAGTTAAGTAAGCAGGATGACAATATACAGCCTTGACATACTCCTTTCCCAATTTTGAACCAGTCCATTGTTCCATGTCTGGTTCTAACTGTTGCTTCTTGATCTGCATACAGGTATCAAAGGAAGCAGGAGCAGGTGATGTCTATTCCTTTTTTTTACAGATTTTTTTTCTTTATGTGGACCATCTTTTAAAGTCTTTATTGAATTTGTTACAGCATTGTTTCTGTTTTATGTTTTGGCTTTTTGGCCTCGAGGCATGTGGGATCTTAGCTTCCTGACCCGGGATCAAACCCACGTCCTCTGCATTGGAAAGCGAAGTTTTAACCACTGGACCATTAGGGAAGTCCCCTCGACTCCTTTCTGCCTCTTGGATTCCTGAGTGGTTCTGCGATCCCTCTGCTTTGACTCTGATTTGCTCTGTATCTTCACAACAAAGCCCTGCTTAAACAAGTCAGACTTATTTCTTACGGCATCTGCAACAAAGATTCCTTATCAATACTCTACACAACACAGAAACCTGGGTTCTAACAGATCTTCCAACGTCTACATTCAAGTTGTACAGCCTCTTTGTCCTGCATATATAGCTCAGATCTGTTTTCTTTCTGATTTAACCTTGATGGCTATAGTTCGGGTTCCTAACATTGTTTGCCTGAACTTCACACGACCCCTTAACTACCGCCTACCTTCCAGTCCCCATGGAAACTTTTCTAAAATGCAAATAGGGGTTTTAAAAAATTACAGTGCCACCATTGATGCAGTGATATTATGCACTCACATATTGCTGGTGGGGTTATAATTTTTACAATCTTTTTGAAAGGCAATTTGGCCATCTGTGTTGAGTCATTAAAAAAAAAAAAATACAGCCTTTGACCCAACACTGTGACTTACAAGAATCATTTTCCAAAAGAAGCAATCAGAGATACACAGAAAGATTTATGCATGGAATGTTCTCTGAATCACTCACTTATTCACTTATTCCACAAATCTTGATGCTTACTATATGCTCAGTTCAGTTCAGTTCAGTCACTCAGTCGTGTCCGACTCTTTGCGACCCCATGAATCGTAGCACGCCAGGCCTCCCACCGCTAGGCACTGCTATTATTACTTTTTGAAAATGAAGTATTGAGGGGATAAAATAATTGTCAGGTTAGAGGGGTTAGTTAAGTATATTTAGTTATGTAATTAATATGATAGAATACTATGTAGTCATTAAATACCACAGTTTTAAAAGAATGGTTAACATGAAGAAATCCACATTAAGGGGGAAAAGCCAGTTTCGAAGTAGTACATAAAGTATAACCCCAATTTTGAAAGAAGAAATACACACACTCCCACTAAAATCGTGACAGTGGCAGTATCTAGGAAATGAGATTATGAGTGATTTTTGTTTTTTAGCTCATATTTGTATATATTCCCAATTTTTAACAATAAATCAGGGAAATGGTTACTTAAAAATTACTTAAAATTTTAAAAAATTACTTAAAAAGCAATAAGCAAGTATGATCATGCCTCCATTCTACATAAAACCCATGAAGAGTTCTTCCTCACTCACAGAACAAATGCTCCAGCATCAGCTCCCTCCAGCCTCTCCAAATCCTGCCCCTCCCCGCATCCTGTAGCTCATCAACCACACCAAAATGCTGTTCTAGAGAACATCGTGATCTTTCATTCCCTAGAACCCCTCTCCACCAGCTGCCCCTCTTCCTGTGCCGACTCTCTCTGTCTTGGTTAATTCATCAAATATTTATGGGGCTATTTGACAAAACTTCTGTGCCAGGAAGGACACAAGAGTCAAGACGGTAGAGAAAGTCCCTGGGACTCATGGAGTTCATCTTCTAGTGGAGGAAGGCAGGTGATAGACACCCAGTACACAGGTGGTATATTAGCTTCCTATTGCTGCATAACAAATTCCTACACACTGAGTGGCTTGAACCAACACAAATATATTCAATGTATTCTCCTACAGTTCTGCAGGTCAGAAATCCAGAATGAGACTTTCAGGACTAAAACCGAGGTGTCAACAAGACTGGTTCCTTTCGGAGGCTCTGGGGAGAATTCACGCTGTTACCTTTTTCATCATCTAATTGTGACTCATGACTTCCCATGGTCTAGAAGCTTCCTCCATCTTCAAGGTGAGGTGAGGAGTATCTTCTCTCCTCCGACCTCCCACCTTCCTCTCAGAAGGACTTGTGATTCCATCAGGTCCCACTGGACAATGCAGGATAATCTCCTCTATCTCAGGATCTTTAACATAATCATATCTGCCCTTTTGCCGTGTAAACTAACATATTCACAGCTTCCAAGGATGAGAATGTGGGTATTTGAGGGGGACCAGTATTTAGCCTGATAGCATGTGGTGTACTGTATGTATGGAGTGCTGTGGAGAAAGAAAGAAAACAGGTCGAGGCTGCTGTGAATGAATGGGAGTGAGTTTGCTCTTAATATGGGGGAGTCAGAAAAAAAATATGGGGGAGTCAGGGGCACCCTCTCAAACATCACCCTTAGGTGATGTTGGAGCAGAGACCTTAGACCTGCCTTGGTATTTCTATGGCTGTCCTGGAAAAAAGATTTCTTTTTCCAAGAATGAGGTCAAGCTCTCCTCCTCTGGGAAACCTTAGTCTATCCACCACTTCCCCTGGCCAAGCGACTTTCCATATATCCCATACCATAAATGGTTGGCATCCTATTTAATCTTTTTGTTTGTGTGTTTTTTTTTTTGTTTTGTTTTGTTTTGTTTTGTTTTTTGCTTACAAAGGGCTTTGCCTAATAGTTTATGAGCTTCTGGAGGGCAGAGGCAATGTATTGTGACCTCCCCCCCCAACCCTCCTCAGCACGGTGCCAGCCACAAATGTCCAGTCAATACTTGCTCACTGGGCTTGGAATCCAATGTGAACTTAAATCCCTCTCCTGCATGGCAGTTACATGACAATAGGCAAGTTATTAAATCTCCCCACAGCTATTTTCTCATTTGTGAATGAGATGATGGTGATGATATCAGCTGCTTCCCAGGAGTAACTTGGGAAGCCAAGGAGGACAAAAGTGTGTAACAGCTTCTAGCAACTGGCTGAAGGGTTTTTATTAAAGTATATAAAGTTGTGTTCTGATACTGAGGGTGAAGGGCAGTTAATAGAAAAGTAAATGGTTTTTCCAGTGGTCATGTATGGATGTGAGAGTTGGACTATGAAGAAAGCTGAGCACCGAAGAATTGATGCTTTTGAACTGTGGTGTTGGAGAAGACTCTTGAGAGTCCCTTGGACTGCAAGAAGGTTCAACCAGTCCATTCTGAAGGAGATCAGTCCTGGGTGTTCATTGGAAAGACTAAAGCTGAAACTCCAGTACTTGGGCTACCTCATGCGAAGAGTTAACTCACTGGACTTCCTCCCTGATGCTGGGAGGGATTGGGGCAGGGGGAGAAGGGGACGACAGAGGATGAGATGGCTGGTGATGAGATGGCATCACCGACTCGATGCACATGCATTTAGGTAAACTTCGGGTGTTGGTGACGGACAGGGAGGCCTGGCGGGCTGCGATTCATGAGGTCGTAAAGGGTTGGACACGACTGAGCGACAGAACTGAACTGAACTGACTGAAAGTTTGAAAACTTGTCATGAGTCACAAACTTTCTAAAGAAAATTCTGCTATCATATTTTTCAAAAATTTATTTATCAGGCTGCGCCAGATCTTAGTTACAGCACGTGGGATCTTTAGTGTGGCATGCAAGGATCTAGTTCCCTGACCAGGATGGAACCCGGGCCGCCTGCATTCGGAGCACGGAGTCTTAACCACTGGACCACCAGACAGACCCTAGTCACTGAAACTGAAGCTGAGGACCTGAGTTGGGTATCTACTGGGTGTAGTCACCACCTACCCTGGCTGAGGTTTCCAGCCCGTGAGGGCAGGAACCTTGTCTCACACATGTTGCATCTTCCACGGGGCCTAGAACATAGATGTTTAGCTCAGCAAGGATGCACCGAGCATCTTCTATGTGTAAGGAACAGTGCCGGACGCCAGGGGTACACAGTTGACCAGAGAGACCCATGTCGTAGCTTCACAGAGGCCACATGAACTAAACAGAGAAGTGATCAGACTCAGGCTAGTGAGACCCACAGGGCTGGAACAGGGCTGTGTTTCGGGTGGTTTGGGGATGTTCTCTGCCTCAGAAAACACCTAGCCCCAGAACGTCTGCATTTCGGCTTTGGTACGATTTTGAAAGAAGGCGGTCCTTTCTTAAGATACCCCTGATTTTCCATGCAGGCTTCTGTTGACAGCAACACAGCTTCTCATCTGTGAAATTCGCTAACGCACAACTCCGCTCTGATGCTTTGTAAGGCATTTGATGACATCCGTGCAGCTCTGTTAAAGAAGACGCTTACAGCTAGGAGGAGACAACAACAGCAGCCCAGGAACAGAGCCTGTGTGTGCTCTCGGGAAATTTCCATTTTCTCCTGGCTTAGAATGGTTAACCATCACGCTTGGCGTTTCCCTGGCTCGAAGATGCCGTTTCTGAAACGCCCCCTCTCGGCCCTGAGGTGGATCTCGACAGGGTGGCGCCTGCTTTCCCTGCCCTCGCAGCCAGGCGGGAGGCCCCAGCTTCTGCCCTCTGGGGAAGGTGCCCGCGAGAAGGCCCCAGCGGAGGCGGGTGCGCACGGAGCCCCACGCCACTGGCGCTGGTTCTCCGGCCGCCGCGTGTTCCCTGCGCTTCCCTGCGGAGGCGACTGCAGCGGCTCCGCGTCCGGGGCAAGCGCACAAAGTGACGAACCTGGCCGCCAGGGGCACACGCGCACGGGTCCGCGCCCCGGCCCGTCCCTGGTCCTGCCCAGAAGGGGCTGCGGAGAGGGGGCGCTATTTCAACCCGCCTGGTGCTCTTGAACTCAGATTTCCCCCTTCCTCGCCAATCTCAGGCCTCCCACGCGCTGTGTCCTCTTTCCCTAAATCAGCATCTCTTCTCCGAGTCACTGCTTAGGTTTTCCTTCCTGCCAGTGTGTCCTGGACACCGTAGGGGTTCAAGAACGATAGGAAAGGGCGACGTGGCCATGGGGTCCGGGAGGACCCGATTTGGCCCATTTCGAAATGTAAATTTGCTTTTAAGTCATAAAAGGGCTATAAAAACCTTACGCTAAATAAGGAAACCTATCCCATTTGGGGGCCTAATTCCGGCCCCGTTCTGCCCGGCTTGCCTCCCTCATTATACTTGTATAATACAGTATGGTTTCTATTCAGCCTTCCCTTCCTGTTTTTACACTTATTCCTGCTTCACTGACTTTATTATCGGCAGAATTTTGCAGCGTTTTTTTTTTAACACAGCCATAAATACTATTCAATTCAACAAACGCATACAAATGGTTTCCATTAGAATTTTAATCTACTCTCAAAATGAAAGAAAAGCTTAATATAAATCTTTTTAAATTACCAGAACATAAATGCAGACAGGGACAGCTCGAGACGACGCACAAGGGGTCACACCCCGCTGTCCTCACTCATAAATTAACTGAGGTCTCCGTGGTCCATCAACGAACGGTGCATCCCGGAAAGATCATATCTGTCAAGATTTCAGATTGGTTTCCCCCAGACTTTGTAAAAGTCACAGCTTACAATACCTTCATTATGCCGATGAGAATGGCTGTCTCCCCAACTGGAAAGAAATAGGTGTTTTTGTTCTGTTGGACCAAGATTTGCAGAAAGCAATTTCCCTCCATGCAGGAGATATGACAAACCTGCTGGAAAAAAAAAAATGTCATTTCACAACTTCTTTCATTTCATCATCTTTTTTTTTTTTTAAACGTTGAGATGTAGATTCCGTCCCCCATGCGAATGGGCTGCCATGACATTTAATGGCTGAGTGAGAGCAAGTCACTGCTGAGTGGAGGTGCTGGGGACAACCTCCAAGAGGTGGTCTGGAAATGCCCCAGTGCTGCCGGCCCCAGGGAGCGATAACCCGGGCCCCTGCAGCCCTGGGACCAACTTGAACTTAAGAACTCCCTCGAGCCCTGACAGCCTTCAGCCGACCGCTGAGCTGGCCTATGTCCCTCCTGCCGGCGGAGCCCTAGCACGGCCGTTCTGTCCTTGGGCAATGGCCAGGCGGGCTCAGGAGGACGACTGAAGGGCAGAGTGTGGGCTTAGGTTGCTTTTTTTTTTTTTCCATCTCCTCATGTCACAACCTAATGCCGGTCTAGCAGAGCTTCTGCATATTAAATTGCCTTTTAGCAACTGGGAAGCGGGTGGCCGTGATCTGCAGAGAAGCAAGCCCTCATGTCAATAGATGTTGGGGCTGACACTCCTCCCCGGAGGAGAAAGGGCAAGAAGAGCCCGGAGACCAGGGGTCAGCACACCCTGGGAAACGCCACTCCGTACAGCCACTTCCCTCTCCTGGGGTCAAGAGCCGCCGCTCGGGGCTCCTCGCTGCGGGACCCCATCCTAGGCCTGTCACTGCCTGTTCTGTGGGCAGAGGCAGGCAACGAGGCTGAGAGACCCTGGGGAGGGGCAAACGCAAGGGCTCTGGGCCCTGGGGGCTTCTCTGAGGTTTGGGTACCAGACAGAAAGCAAGTGACGGAAAGCCGCTCAGTCGTGTCCTACTCTTTGCAACCCTCTATGGAATGCTCCAGGCCAGAATACTGGAGGGGGTAACCTTTCCCTTCTCCAGGGGATCTTCCCAACCCAGGAATTGAACCCAGGTCTCCTGCACTGCAGGTGGATTCTTTACAAGCTGAGCCACAAGGGAAGCCCATTGGCTTGGGTACCAGACAGAGAGAAAAAACAAATCTCTCCTCTTCCCAGGAGGCGCGCCGGGCCCTGGGCAGCCAGCCGCCCTGGAGACGAGGGCTTCCCACCTGGGTGGCCACTCAGCTGCTCCCGGCGGGCAGGGCAGGGCCGCCGGACTGCCTAGTGGGGCTTCGTGTCTCTGGGGTGGTGAGGGGTTTTGCAAATCTTGCTACAAATGACGATCTCTATCCACATAAAGTGCCATAATAGCCTCTTCGCTTATACTGAGTGGCACTGGCTGTTCAAGTGCTTATTTCTTGATTCTTAGCCCATTTGCTTTCCATTAGCAGTAATCCCGAGCCTGCGAAACTCCAATTACTGAGTGATAATAGAAATTCGGCTCTGCCTTGAATTCTCGAGAATACATCATCCAGGGCAAACGCAGGTTCCCCCACACAGTTGTGTTAAAATCTCATTTATGTCACAAGGGCGAGAAATCTGCCTGAGCCTGGGGTGAAAGGGTCGTTCCCGGGGATGGTGCTCTGCATTGCACGTTCCTAGGGAGCTGGGTGAAGCGGGATCGTCCTCCTGAGAGAGTCTGAGACCCTCAGGTGGAGAAATCCAGACATAAAACAGGAAGCTGAGTATGTGCTTTCTTGGATTCTTGAGTTAAGAGTAAGGATGGCTGGGCACCAAGTGCCTGCTGAGAGACGCAAGGTGGTGGTGGTGGAGGGCAGCTCAGAAGTTCACCCCAAACGACGAGCACATTCACAATGGGGCCCTGGTAAGCTCTCCGGGGGTGTGGCAGCTGTTTTGCTTTTATTTTTCATCACGGTAAAACACGAGTACCATAAAACTGACCATCTTGATCTGGCTAAGTGCACAGTTCAGTAGTGCGAAGTATGTTCACACGGGTATGCAGCCAGCATGCTCCAGAACTTTTTCATCTTGCAAAACCGAGACTCTGTGTCCACTGAACAACCTCCCTACACTCCGGGCCCTCAGCCCCTGAGTATATATGTGCTTAGTCACTCAGTCGTGTACCAACTCAGTCGTGTCCCATGGACTGCAGCCCCCCAAGTAGGTTCCTCTGTCCATGGGGATTCTCCAGGCAAGAATACTGGAGTGGGTTGCCATGCCCTCCTCCAGGGGAATCTTTCCAAGCCAGGGATCAAACCCAGGTCTCACACATTGCAGATTCTTGACCATCTGAGCCTCCAACCACCATTCTATTTTCTGTCTCTCTTTTAACTACCCTGGGTAGTTAAATTCTCTTCCCCTACAACATACACACACATACACAACTCAGCTATTATTATCGTGCATTAGTGTGACATTCGCTATAGATGATAATCCAATATTGATAAATGATTATGAATTAATGTCTATAGTTTACATTTGGGAAGACTGCATTCTCATCCGGGGTGTCTACCCCTAAAGCTGCAGAAGCCCGGGTAGGTGGACAGTTGGAGAACAGATGACTGTAAACACTAATGTTCTTTAGCAACAACTGTGGGAGGCTGCTCACCCACAGGAGGCGGATTCTCAGGGCGCCCTGGGGATCCAAGCACACGGGCACCACACTGGCATTTCAACAGTCTGAGCTCTTCCCTTGGAAAGCCGCTGCGAGAGTGGAAGGGTGCCAACCGCAGTCCGGGGACACTAACAACTCACTTGGCCCGTGAGCAATGTCGCGGCCGTGTCCGAAAGAGGACAGGCTGGACGAGAGAGCGGGAGCAGGCAGGGCGCCCGCTCCCAGACAATGAGGCTTGCAAGGGTTCCTGACTGAGCGGGAGTCTAAATTGAAACATCATCCCGGCTCAGCGGTGTGATCGCGCGGAAGCAAGTTGGAAAAGCACCAGCGTGGACCGGGGCTGCCTGCACACGAGGCTCCGGCTGTCGTCCTAATTGGGCCAAAGCACGTCCGCTGTTCAGAAGCACGAAGTTCACGCGCATCACCGCGGGAGACTGAGTCAACCAATCCTTGACTCAACTAAAGTAGGTTCCCCAGGCGGTATGGAGGGGTCGGGGACTGACTGTCCTGATACAGCTGTCTCTGTCCAGGCTACAGAGACCGGAGCTCACGCCCAGACCTCCATGTCCGTGGCTCCTCCCCACCTACGACCCAAAAGACCAAAACCCAATGGTTTCCTGATGGGAGAGACGCCCCCGATGGAATCCTAATCGTGCCAGGCGCCTATTTACTCAGTCAGAATACACAGTGATGCTTTCAAATCAGGGCACTGTTGCTGTTGGGTAAAGAGCTCCCTGGGTTTTTTGGGGGGTGGGGTTGGGGGGGGAGCACATGTCACAGTCCTGCTCTACACCTCTTTCCTCTGAATTTCACAAGCTGGACCTGCATTGTGACCTCCAGATAGCTGTTTAAGCATGCAGCAAAGACTGACACTCATATTCGGCAGGGAAGTGCTGGATTTGTTTACAGGTGCTGTTTTTTCTTTGAATAATTGCTTTACAAGGTCGTGTCTGTTGTTGTTTAGACGCTCAGTCATGTCTGACTCTTTTGCCATCCCACAGACCATAGCCCACCGAGCTCGGCTCTCCATGGAATTCCCCAGGCAAGAATACTGGAATGGGTAGGCATTTCCTTCTCCAGGGGATCTTCCCGACCCAGGGATCAAACACATCTCCTGCATTTGCAGGCTGATGCTTTACCACTGAGCCACCAGGCAAGCGCTGTGTTAATTTACGGGTGCGTTTTTGTCGATCATGTTTCTGAAGCCAGTTTGCACCTTCCTCCCCTTTGTCTTTGGTGTGATGTGGGGTCAGCCTGAGCATCACCCCGAATACAGTGGAAAAGAGAGGTGAGGGGAGACAGCAAGCTTCCACGGCATTAGTCTGTGATATTTGTGAGCCACGTGAAAACTGTCCTCTCGCCCCACCAGGCTTCGATCTTAGAAGCCAACTGGTAGAGGTACTGCAATCGCCTTCACCTTCCCCTCCATTTCTGGCTCACAAAACAAATCCAGGTCACAACACACGCAGAGAGCCTGCTCACAGTATGGAATGCCTCCTAAACAATACTTTCCTGATTCATTTTATTAAGAAAATTAAATCGCTGATCCATATGAACTCTCATTAATAGATATTAAATGTTGCTTATTATCAGAATGCTAATAAATCATCGGGTTTTTAAAAAATTAACCACCCAATGGCTAACAAATTAAATGTAAATAATTAAGTCTGATATTCCTAGAGAAGGATCACAGGGGGTGGTACATTAGAGCCCTGCTTTTATTTTGCTTGGTTTTAAACAAAAGGAGCCCTTGCTGGCTGCTGGCTGGCGCCTCCCTGGCCCCTATCCAGAAAGCGGGGAGCATCTGCAAGGCAGCTAACCGGCTGAGGGGGGCAGTTTGGAGGTGGCCTGGTTACCTGGGCCTCAGGACCGAGTCCATGACCTTGGCCTCATTAGTCCCAGCTCTAATCAGCTTCGATTATCAGTGCTGGCCAACAAGTACTGTTCAAGAGGTAATGCCCTGTCACTGATCCCCTCCTCAAGGGCTTGCTGCAGGTAATTAAAAGCACCAGCTCCACTGAGAAGATGGCCAGCCAGCCTGATCGGGGTTAGACAGAACCACGTGTCCTCACTCAGTGAAAAGGAAGTAAGAAACAAGCTTCCAGAAGGTGGTTCCAGTTGTCACTAGAACTCAGGGCATCAAGGAAAACGAAAAGATAAAAGTTTCAGCCGAAGAACTGATGCTTTTGAACTGTGGTGCTAGAGAAGACTCTTGAGAGTCCCTTGGACTGCAAGGAGATCCAACCAGTCCATCCTAAAGGAGATCAACCCTGAATATTCATTGGAAGGACTGACGCTGAAGCTCCAATACTTTGGCCGCCTGATTCAAAGAGACAACTCATTAGAAAAGACTCTGATGCTGGGAAAGATTGAAGGCGGGAGGAGAAGGGGACGACAGAGGATGAGATGGTTGGATGGCATCACCAACTCAATGCACATGAGTTTGAGCAAGCTCCAGGAGTTGTGGAAGGACAGAGAAACCTGCAGTCCGTGGGGTCGCAGAGTTGGACATGACTGAGCGACTGAACACAACAAAAACTTGATATCTGGCACTGTGAGTTTGACAACTTCCCAATACTTAGCAGATCTTTCTCATGAGATCAATTGTAACCTTTACAAACTTGATTCTGGATACTATATCATCTAGACAACATGTGGAAGATCTTCATAACTCAGTGAACCAGGTTTTTCCCAGTGACCAAGGCATGTTATAAGAGCACACATGAGTAAAACATCAATTCAAAGTACCAGACAGACCCATGGATTCCAATGGAAGATGACAGGAAATGGTCACTGTCATGATTTCAGATTTTACACAGAAGCTATGCTTTAAGAAACTATCACTCATCAAGTTGTGGTGTGGTATCAAAGAAGAGTATTTGTAGTTTTTTTTAAAAGGCTACTAAAAGAGTCTTCCTTTTTCTTTTTTTAATTTAAAAAAAAAAAAAAAAAAAAAACTGGCCTCATTGTGCAGCAAGTGGGATTTTAGTTCCCTAACCAGGGATCAAACCCATGCTCCCTGCTTTGGAAGTGCAGAGTCTGGTTAAGACCAGGAAATCTGCCTGCCCTTTTCTAACTAACTACCTGCATGTTCCCTGGTGGCTCAGAGGTTAAAGTGTCTGCCTCCCATGCGGGAGACCCGGGTTCGATCCCTGGGTCAGGAAGACCCCCTGGAAAAGGAAATGGCAATCCACTCCAGTATTCTTGCCTGGAGAATCCTGTGGACAGAGAAGCCTAGTAGGTTACAGTCCACGGGGTCGCAAAGAGTCGGACACGACTGAGCGACTTCACCTTCACCTTCACCTGCATGTAGCCTGATTTCTTTCATACATTCCACCAGGCAATGTATCACAGCAAATAAAAAGCACTCACAGAACTGACAATCCATTTCCTATTAAGCCAGATATTTAAAAGAGTTGCAAAAATATACTTTTTTAAAGAGTTACAAAAATGTAAGACCATGTTAGTCTTTTCACAAAATACTTTTTGTTGTTCTGGAAAAAGAGTTAATTTCACAAAAGTATGTTATTTATGTTAGCATGTAAAGAAATCATTGTTATTATAAATGAATTAAAACATTTTAAAAATTTGCTTTAATTTCTAATGTGATATCATTATATTTCTAAAGGATCAACTGCAATAACAAAACAGGAATGGAAGTACCCAGACAGCCTCCCTTGGTGCTAAGGGAGCCCTGAGTCATGCTTGTGGCCGGTGAGACAGAAGGGAGTATCTGCTGGGAGCTTCAGGGGAAGTTTCTGCTTTCCTGATAAAAAGGACAGGCAAGAGGGGAGAAGCCTCTTGTTCACTCCCCCTCCCATCTTCTCATTTTGTACTTAATGGGGATGCTTGGAGCTTGACAAAAAAAGCTTTAAGACATAATGCTAAAGTTAGCCAAGTAAAAAATAAAGAAGAAAGCCCAGATCTTTGAGCAGCTGAATCCACTCCAGCAGATACAATTATTACGTGAGAAAAATAAATTATTTGTTTAAGCCATTGAAAGTCCGGTGTCTGTCCCTTGTAGCTTCGTATATTACTGATGCCTGCTTATTCAGAAAAAATGAGAGAAAGGCAGGAGAATAAATACAAAAGGCGGCATGCCATGCATCAGTGTGCAGAGGAAGCCATTCAATACCGAAACACCCATCTAAAACCTGGACCGAATGCCATTTTTAACAATACCAAAGATGTAACAGTCTTCATTAACAAAAGGTAAAACAAAGCATTCCTCAACAGTAAGGATCCTATCGTGATTTAAGACCCAATAAGGTCAAGGCATCCTCTAATCAGATGGGTTTACATGGAAACATCATCTCTGAGGTCCTGCCAAAAGCATACATTACTGCCAGCTTCCTAATCCAAAACCATGTATAAGAATGCTTTAACTGAAACACAGAAGTTAAAAATAAGACATTTAAATTGTTATCTCCCTTCTCTCTCGAAGACAAATGTGCCCATTAACCCTGGACGCTAACAGGAAGATTTCTTTCTCTTGCATTCTGTGTGATCATATTTTTTCAAGATGTTCATGAGGAAATCAGCGTGGCAAAACTAATTTAGGAAGTTGGCTTCTGATCAGCTCCTTCACTGAATTAAAGTGCAATCAGGGCCGTAACTTTTAAATGGAAATGTTAAACGTGTATTAAATACATCTATGTCAGGTACAATGCAACGATGTGAGTGGGACGGGAGGCAGTGGGCACAAAGAAACAAGACATGCTCCAGTGGAGTTAATCATCTAGTTAGAACAGGAAGAGATCATGGTGAAAAGGTAAATGAAATGTCTCCATAACAGTTCTAGACAATAGAAGAGATGTCATAAAACAGTGCACGATTCACTGCCAAAAAGATTGTTGCTGATGACAAGTGCTGTAGGATTGCAGGGAAGACACAGATAGCTCCCAGCTGGGGAAGGCCAGGGGAGACTTTACAGACAGCGCAGGATTCCTGTGCAGTCTTGAAAGAGACATAGAAAGTTGTGTGTGGGCAAAGGATGCACAATAAGAGTCTCTTAGAAAGGCTGGTTTAGGGTGGTCCAGTGGTTAAGACAGAAAAGGCAGAGGAACCAGAGATCAAATTGCCAGCATCCACTGGATCATCAAAAAAGCAGGAGAGTTCCAGAAAAACATCTATTTCTGCATTATTGACTATGCCAAAGTCTTTGACACATTAAACTTTATTTATTAATAAACAGTATATTGTGGATCACAATAAACTGTGGGAAATTCTGAAAGAGATGGGAATACCAGACCACCTGACCTGCCTCTTGAGAAACCTATATGCAGGAAGCAACAGTTAGAACTGGACATGGAACAACAGACTGGTTCCAAATAGGAAAAGGAGTACGTCAAGGCTGTATATTGTCACCCTACTGATTTAACTTCTATGCAGAGTACATCATGAGAAATGCTGGGCTGGAAGAAGCACAAGCTGGAATCAAGATTGCCGGGAGAAATATCAATAACCTCAGATATGCAGATGACACCACTCTTATGGCAGAAAGTGAAGAGGAACTAAGAGCCTCTTGAGGAAAGTGAAAGAGGAGAGTGAAAAAGTTGGCTTAAAGCTCAACATTCAGAAAACTAAGATCATGGCATCTGGTCCCATCACTTCATGGGAAATAGATGGGGAAACA
>SJYX01022996.1:43610-92961 GCA_006410675.1 Oreotragus oreotragus | reverse complement strand
GCTGGGCTGGAAGAAGCACAAGCTGGAATCAAGATTGCCGGGAGAAATATCAATAACCTCAGATACGCAGATGACACCACTCTTATGGCAGAAAGTGAAAAGGAACTAAAAAGCCTCTTGATGAAAGTGAAAGAGGAGAGTGGAAAAGTTGGCTTGAAGCTCAACATTCAGAAAACGAAGATCATGGCATCTGGTCCCATCACTTATGGGAAATAGATGGGGAAACAGTGGAAACAGTGTCAGACTTTATTTTGGGGGGCTCCAAAATCACTGCAGATGCAGCCATGAAATTACAAGACACTTACTCCTTGGAAGAAAAGTTATGACCAACCTAGATAGCATATTCAAAAGCAGAGACATTACTTTGCCAACAAAGGTCCATCTAGTCAAGGCTATGGTTTTCCCAGTGGTCACGGATGGATGTGAGAGTTGGACTGTGAAGAAAACTGAGCGCCAAAGAATTGATGCTTTTGAACTGTAGTGTTGGAGAAGACTCTTGAGAGTCCCTTGGACTGCAAGGATATCCAACCAGTCCATTCTAAAGGAGATCAGCCCTGGGTGTTCTTTGGAAGGAATGATGCTAAAGCTGAAACTCCAGTAATTTAGCCACCTCATGCGAAGAGTTGACTCATTGGAAAAGACTCTGATGCTGGGAGGGATTGGGGGCAGAAGGAAAAGGGGACAACAGAGGATGAGATGGCTAGATGGCATCACCGACTAGATGGATGTGAGTTTGAGAGAACTCCGGGAGATGGTGATGGACAGGGAGGCCTGGCGTGCTGCGATCCATGGAGTCGCAAAGAGTCAGACACGACTGAGCCACTGAACTGAACTGACCTGACTGGGAGAAAATCAGTAATTTTCAAAGAAGACATAAAAAGGATTAAAATACTTAATAAAATAGGCTCTATCTCTTGAGAGATTTTTTGAAACCACAAATGAAAATAAGACAGGTCATCTTTTAGCCTCTCATATTGACAAAGCCTTTAAAGATCACTTCTATAATGTTTTGACAAGGTGTGGCATACTCCAGCAGACAGCAACTAGTTAGTCAGTGCAGGTGATTCTTTCCTCTCATGTAAACAGCTACATTGCATTTCTTTTTTGCACATAGGTGCCATTTGACAAAGTACTGAATATTGATATATAGCAAAAGTAATATATGCCACTTCCAGGCCAGGCTCACAACAGCCCCTATCCTTTTCACTCCTACTCCCAACACATGTACATATACTCTCTTCTTTCTCTAACTGCTGACTGGATTTAGAAGGCTATGGAGATTTTGGTAGCCATATATGAAAATTGACAGATGCCATCAACCTGGGTCTCAGTAACTACATGATCTCTCACTATGAAGTCCACCATTGAATAAACTTTATATAAACAAGAAAGTCATTGTCCTTTTTTTAAGCCACTAAGATTTGTGTCTATCAGTTTAAACAGCTAACATTGCCCTTAACAAATGGATATGTTATAGATGGGAATACAAATTCATAATAAATAAAAAGGGAGATATGGCAATATGCACACCATTCCTGACCCAAGAATTTCACATTTAGACATTTATCATAAGGAAATAATCAAATAAATGTAAATGATGTATGTATAAGGGTATTCATTTAGGCATTATTTATAATATAATAGCAAAGATAAAAGCAAGTTAATTTAGTTTCATAGAGAATTAGCTAAAATGTCACTGCATTCACATGGATATTTCTTCATTTATTTAGCAGATGTTAAGTATATGCCATGTAACATCCATTGGGATGGATACTAGGCAACAGTATTCTAGTACACTTTATCTTTGTACAGGATATTGAAACTTATAGTTTAGAAAATAAGACAGATATTTACAATTTAATTTTAAAATTTGAGTTATAGTTAGTTGTCATAAAAGGAAAAGTATGGGATGCTATGAAAGCTCATAATAGTAAACATATAACCTATGCTGTTGGTCAAGGAAAACTTCCTATATTACCAAATATGCCATAAAAACAGTGATGATGAATAAAAATGATCAGAATTTTCTGGTAATATTTCCTAACCTCCATTAACCAAAATGCTTTTAACTTATTTGAATAAGTAAAATTCTAATAGAGAATAGAGATGAAATAATGAAATTTTTTCTTTTAATATTTCATGTATTAATTTAATTATATACATTATAGTGCATTATGTAAAGTAATAAACTACATTAGAAGTACTGGTTTGTTCCACTTGATATTCATGGAATACCAAGTCAGCCTACCTGGGACTGAATCTTGGCCCCGTCACCTTGTCATAGTTTTTAATGTGAACATTTCATCACCTAATTGGTAAAACAGTGATAATAATAATTACTATTTCCAAACTTACATGGAGATTTAGTTTTGAAAATAAATATTTAGGAAAATTACATGGCATATGATAAGTGCCAAATAAATAAATAAATGTTCACTGTTACTATTAGATTCTATATATGCATTCTACACACTAATAGTTTGTCTATCAATAATGACTAATATTTTGGTTATAATGTGAAATCATCTAACAGGAATTTCATTTTTGCTTAAGTTATGTGAGACTGTTTTATAACCATAATATGCTGTCACTATAATTTTCACTCCAGGTAATAAATACCTATTTGCATAATATTCAGCTAGTTTTAGTTCATTTACCCTGCAAGGTTACTTTCATTATCTGTGCAATGAAGCAACTTAACTACACTGTTCTTTCTTCTCTACTTTTCTCCTTTCCCTACTTCCTTTTCATTTGATGTAATGTTTCTTTTTATCAAAGAAAAAACTGTTTATTGTATGTGTGTGTTTTAGTCACTCAGTCATGTCTAACTCTTTGCGACCACATGGCCTGTAGCCCACCAGGCTCCTCTGTCCATGGAATTCTCCAGGCAAGAATACTGGAGTGGGCTGCCATTCCCTTCTCCAGGGAATCTTCCCAACCCAAGGATCAAACATGGGTCTCCCGCATTGCAGGCAGATTCTTTATCATCTGAGCCACAATGGAAGTCCATAGCTAAAGGTAAACATTACTAACAATTTTTTTTAAGCAGAAATCCTATGCTTCCTTCCTCTCTGCTCATCCACATTCCCTCTCATGCCACATACATCATCATCTACCTCCTAGATTAATTTTCCACCTAACTTTGAATTTATTTAGCAATCTCATTTCCCATTTAGGCAGTTAGATTCTTACTTCTAATAAGATGACTCTATTGCTTTTTTGTTGTTTTTTTTTCAACTTTAGACATTATTTATTGACTTTCTACTACTGAAAATTACATTTTAATGGTTTACAATCTGCCCTAATAAGCTATTTTTTCTCTATTTTCACTCTTCTAAGTTACATAGCTACCAACAGTTTTGTTTAAGTGAATAGTCTGTGTTTACATGAGCATACAATCATAGTTATTAACTGAGCCACTCAAAATATTAAAATTATATATCTTATATTGTATAAATTAATATTTTGGAGTTAATAGTTAATTGAATTTTAGTTCCTTGATTTTTCTAAAATAAGTCTTTAAATCAGAGCTAAACCTCATCATAGCTCAGTCTGTAAAGAAACTGCCTGCAATGCAGGAGACCTAGGTTCTGTTCCTGGGTTGGGAAGATCCCCTGGAGAAGGAAATGGCAATCCACTCCAGTATTCTTGCCTGGGAAATCCCATGGACAGAGGAGCCTCCTCGGCTATAGTCCGTGAGGTCTCAAGAGTCAGACATGACTTAGCGACTAAACCACCAAACCTCATCAAACAAAACCTTGTGTGCATCAGGAACCAGGAGAAAGGAGCAGTGACCCCATAAGAGACTGACCAAGACTTGCCCCTGAGTGTCCAGAGTCTCAGGAGGAGGCGTGGATTGGCGGTGGCCTGCTACAGGGCTGGGGGCACTGAGTGTGCATGGGACCTTCTGAAGGAGGTTGCCATTATCTTCATTGCCTCCACCATAGTTTGCCCTCAGGTCAAATAACAGGGAGGGAACACAGCCCCACCCATCAATATAAAATTGGATTAAATATTTATTGAGCATGGCCCATCAGCACAAGACCCAGTTTCCCCCTCAGCCAGTCTCTCCCATCAGGAAGCTTCCATAAGCCTCTTATCCTTCTCCATCAGAGGGCAGACAGAATGAAAACCACAATCACAGAAACTAACCAATCAGATCACATGGACCACAGCCTTGTCTAACTCAATGAAACTATGACCCATCCTGTGTAGGCCCACACAAGACAGATGGGTCATGGTAGAGAGTTCTGACAAAACGTGGTCCACTGGAGAAGAAAATGGCAGACTACTTCAGTGTTCTTGACTTGAGAACCCCATAAACACTATGAAAAGGCAAAAAGATATGACGCTGAAAGATGAACTCCCCAGGTCAGTAAGTGCCCAATAAGCTACTGGAGATCAGTGCAGAAATAACTCCAGAAAGAAGGAAGAGATGGAGCCAAAGCAACAATAACACCAGCTGTGGATGTGACTGGTGTTTGAAGTAAAGTCCAATGCCATAAAGAGCAGTATCGCATAGGAAACTGGAATATTAGGTCCACGAATCAGGGAAAGTTGGGAGTGGTCAAACAGGAGATGGCAAGAGTGAAAATTGACATTCTAGGAATCAGCAAACTAAAATGGACTGGAATGGGTGAATTTAACACAGATGACCATTGCACCTACTACTCTGGGCCTCAGAAGAAATGGAGTAGCCGTCAGAGTCAACAAAAGAGTGCAAAATGCAGTACTTGGGTGCAGTCTCAAAAAGGACAGGATGATTTCTGTTGGTTTCCAAGGCAAACCATTCAATACCACAGTTATCCAAGTCTATGCCTTGACCAGTAATGCTGAAGAAGCTGAAGTTGAACGGTTCTATGAAGACCTACGAGACCTTCTTTCCTCTATTCTTTGCACTGATCACTGAAGAAGGCTTTCTTATCTCTCCTTGCTATTCTTTGGCACTCTGCATTCAGATGGGTATATCTTTCCTTTTCTCCTTTGCCTTTTGCTTCTCTTCTTTTCACAGTTATTTGTAAGGCCTCCTCAGACAACCATTTTGCCATTTTGCATTTCTTTTTCTTGGGGATGGTCTTGATCATTGCCTTCTGTACAATCTCACGAACCTCCATCCGTAGTTCTTCAGGCACTCTGTCTATCAGATCTAATCCCTTAAGTATATTTCTCACTTTCACTGTATAATTGTAAGGGATTTGATGTAGGTCGTACCTGAATGGTCTAGTGGTTTTCCCTACTTTCTTCAATTTAAGTCTGAATTTGGCAATAAGGAGTTCATGATCTGAGCCACAGTCAGCTCCTGGTCTTGTTTTTGCTGACTGTATAGAGCNCATTCAGAAAACTAAGATCATGGCATCTAGTCCCATCATTTCATAGGAAACAGATGGGGAAACAGTGCAAATAGTGTCAGACTTTATTTTTCTGGGCTGCAAAATCACTGCAGATGGTGATTGCAGCCATGAAATTAAAAGACGCTTACTTCTTGGGAAGTTATGACCAACCTCGATAGCATATTGAAAAGCAGAGACATTACTTTGCCAACTAAGGTCCATCTAGTCAAGGTTATGGTTTTTCCAGTGGTCATGTATGGATGTGAGAGTTGGACTGTGAAGAAGGCTGAGCCCCGAAGAATTGATGCTTTTGAACTGTGGTGTTGGGGAAGACTCTTGAGAGTCCCTTGGACTGCAAGGAGATCCAACCAGTCCATCTTAAAGATCAGTCCTGGGTGTTCATTGGAAGAACTGATGCTGAGGCTGAAACTACAATACTTTGGCCACCTCATGCGAAGAGTTGACTCATTGGAAAAGACTCAGATGCTGGGAGGGATTGGGGGCAGGAGGAGAAGGGGACGACAGAGGACGAGATGGCTGGATGGCATTATTGACTCAACACACATGAGTTTGGGTGAACTCCAGGAGTTGGTGACGGGTGCTGTGATTCATGGGGTCACAAACAGTCAGATACAACTGAGTGACTGAACTGAACTGTGGTTAAGACTTCGAGCTTCCACTGCAGAGAGCCTCGGGTTCGATCCCTGGTCAAGGAACTAAGATCCAGCATGCCTCATAATGTGGCCCCCCCCAAAAAAAAAAGGCTGGCTTATAGGGGAAAAAAAAATATATATATATATATATATATGAGCAACATTCCAGTACATCTGGGTGACCTGTGTAGGAAGGGAGGCAGTCCAGAACCCATGTGGATAATGCCAGGTTGGAGAGGAACATTAGACTTTCAAAAGAAGATGGCAGAAAAGGTGGGAACAATGTAAGAGTCCATTGACAGACATGGAGAAACACAGCATGGTGTGCGATGGAGTCTATCATTCAGCTTTCAAGAGGAAGGAAGTTCTGACACGTGTTGCAGTATGGATAAACCTTGGATACTACACCCGGTGAAATAAGCCAGTCACGAGAAAAAAAATTCTGTATGATCCTACTTCTAGGAGGTTACCTGAAGTAGTCAAATTCAGAGACAGAAAGTAGAATGCTGGTTGCCAGGGGCTGAGGGGAGAGGGGAATGGGGAGTTAGTATTCAGTGGACACAAGAGTTTCAGATTTTTTTATTACCTACATTTTATTTGGCTGCACTGGGTCTTAGTTGAAGCACCAGGGATCTTCCATCTTCTCTGCAGCATGTGGGATCTAGTTCCTTGACCAGGGATCAATCCTGGTTCCCCTGCATTGGGAGTGCAGAGTCTTAGCCACTGGAGCACCAGGGAAGTCCCGAGTTTCTGTTTTGTAAATAAAAAGACTTCTGGGGCTGGATGGTGGTGATGGGCGCTCAAAAAATGTGAATGTTTTTAGCTATCACTGAACTGTATGCTTGAAAATGGTTAAGATGGTCAATTTTATGTTATGTGTATTTTACATTGTAACATGTATTTAAAAACAGAAAAGACTAGCAGCTGGCATGTAATGATATGGCCTGAGCTTCAGGAGGGAGTCCAGGGCAGGCAGGAAGAATTTACTTGGCTGTTGGCCTCTAAAAATAACAGCAGCATCTTTTTCAGGGTCCAGGCCTGGAGCTGTGGTTTCCACCTAGTAATCCTCTTGCTGAGAGGGGAGCAGGTGGCGTACAGAACTCTGCTCCAATTTTCTTTGGAAATACTGAACACAATTTATATTAATGAAGGACCTTAAAAATCTTTTAAAATATCTGACTTTGGAAGTGCAGTTTAAGCCAGGAACCTGCAGACACTTGTGACCCCAGCCGTCTCCCCACTGGCCTTACTCACGTGGATGTGGACGCTTCAGACAGCTTGATCCAGAAGAAATAAACCGCAGGTCGCGTTCACATGGCTCTGGCAGGTGGAGAGCATTCTTTAGCCTGAGCTCGGCAGAGCTGGTCTTCCTCTAACAAGTCTATGCCTTCTCTGACTCTGAACGAGGAAGCACTGGAGAACCCACTGAGCACTAGGTTGCATGCTCAGTTACATCAACTCTTCTGAGACCCCATGGACTGCAGCTCGCCAGTCTCCTCTGCCTGTGGGACTTCCCAGGCAAGAATACTGGAGTGGGTAGCCATGCCCTTCTCCAGGGGATCTTCCTGACCCAGTTGGTGATGGACAGGGAGGCCTGACATGCTGCGGTTCATGGGGTCGCAAAGAGTCGGACACGACTGAGTGACTGAACTGAACTGAACAATTCTGAAAAATGGAACCAGCTCCAGGTCTTTCCAGAATTCTTGGGCACCCTTCATGGGATAAATGTGATCCCAACTCCAAAAGACTGTGGCCCAGAGTTGCTTTGCCAGCTTCTGCCAATGCTAACCTCTCATTACCATGGTTCCCAGAACTGAGCAGAGCACAGACCTTCTCACTGAGAGCCTGGTCCTCCCACAGAGCTTAAAGGCCGCCCTCCTGACTGATGACTTGCAGAATCTACCACTTTCAGAGTAACCTTAGTTTAAAAAAAAGAAACCACCACCACAAGTGAACTATGAGTGTGAAAACGTCTCACCGGCATCATCAAGAGGAAAACTACCTGCCCTGTACTCTTGGGCTCTCCTATTACAACAGTCAATTCTCCAACCTAAATATTTTTAATCCTCCGGTGGATATGGACATTAGAAGATCAAAACTTATGCCTCGGGACTTCCCTGGCGGTCCAGTGGTTAACACTCCCTGCTTCCACTGTAACGGGTACAGGTTTGATTCCTGGTCAGGGAACTAAGATCCTGCATGCATGGCTTGGCAAAAAAAAAAAAAAAATTAAATGCAAGAAATAAGCATATTCAAAAAACCGCAGAAACCCCCCCCAAAACCCTGCTTCCTCGAGAGGCACAGAGGAAGTGTAGATACTGGTCATACAAGCCTACATTTTTATCCAAGCTCTTCTCAACCTTTCTTTTTATGTTTGTTTCCTTATTTTGCTTCATTTTTAATTAAGAAGGAAATGGCTAATATCTCCAATCACTTCTACTGCTGGATCTTGTTGGGCTTCGTAAGTCTCTAAGGATAGACTCTTTGAAAACGGAAGAGAGAACACAAAATGTGTCAGGGAAATGGAGTTCCTATCATTTCCCTGAGAAATTTTTCCTTTTAAATGGAGTTCTACCAACAGTTCCGTGAAAGATGGTTTCCCTATTGTCATTTATTACCCATGACAGGCAGCAACACTGCCTCCAAATCAGCTTCCATTCACAATTACCCAGCCGAGCCTGCAAGGCAAGAGAAGGCTGAAAACGCTTTCCTTCTGGAGCGCCGTTCCCAAAGGCAACAGTTCAAAGCAAACGTCTATAACTGGAATGCTGCTATCTACTGAGTTCTCTGGACAGAAGATTCCACCGTTCCTGCAGTGATACGGGAAACTAACATGGAATTATGTGCACTCCAGTCACCAGGAAGTTCAGCAACATGGTCTATACGTGGACACTTTATATATCTACCCATGGGCGATCACCACCACAAACACAACCCACCAGATTATCAAAAGACGTGCTTCCTTTCTAGCAAGGATCCTCCCTGTTAATCTCCTTCCAGGAAGGAAGTGAAAAAAAATTATTTTTTCACTTAAAATGTAATAAAATGGGACAAAATATAAGACAGTATCAAAATTAAGTAAATTAGATGCACTACAGTCATTCCTTGGTATCCTAGGGGATTGGTCCCAGGACCCCCGTGGATACCCAAATCCATGGGTGCTCAAGTCCCTTAAATAAAATGGCACAGTATTTGCATATAACCCATGAATATCCTGTGTATAGTTTAAGTCCTCTCTAGATCACTTATCATACCTAAGTAAACAGTTGTAAATACAATATAAACCTACATATAGGCAAGACCTCAGAGGTATTTAGGGTTTGTCCCACACCATTGCAATAAAGCAAGTATCACAATAAATCAAGTCATGTGCAGTTTTTAGTTTCTATGTGCATATAAAAGTTATGTTTACACTATACTACAGTTTATTAAGTATGCAACAGCATTATGCCAAAAAAAAATGCATATACCTTAATCAAAAAATACTTAACTGCTAAAAATGCTAACCATCATCAGGATCTTCAGTGAGTTATATTCTTTTTGCAACAGTAACCTCAAAGATCATGCATCACGATACTAAACACTAATAAAGAAGCTTAATACATTGTGAGAATTATCAAAACGTGACACAGAAATATGAAGTGAGAAGATGCCATTGAAAAAATGGTGCTGATAGACTTGCTCCAACAAGGGTTGCCCCAAACCTCTCATATGTAAGAAACGCAATATCTGCAGAATACGGTAAATAGGGATCTGCCTGGAAATAAATGGACATGGTAAATTCAACTTTTGCTTTTAAGAACTTTCTGGATTTTTTTTTCTCAAATATTTTTGATCTGAGGTTGGTTAAACCTGCATATGTGGAATCCGTGATCACCGAGGGCTGACTGCACAGGATACTAACCCCTAGGCATATTCACAGATGTGACGCAACAATGACACGTGCCTACGTGCTGTCGCTTCCCTCGGGCCCGACTCTCTGACTCTATGGATTGTAGCCAGCCAGGTTCCTCTGTCCGTGAGATTCTCCCGGCAAGAATACTGGAGTGGGTTGCCATGCCCTCCTCTAGCGGATCCTCCCAACCCAAGGATCGAACCTGCATCTCTCACATCTCCTTGCATTGACAGGCGGGTTCTTTACCACTGGCGCCATCCTTGCCAAAAGGGCTCACAACTCATTTACAGCAACATAAAAATCTTAACCTATATTGTCCATCTTTAACTATGTGTACTGATTTTTTTTTTGTCTACCTACTTTTTATTCTATGCATTTTACAGTAGAGGGTGGGGGGTTTGGAGGAGATAATGGAGAAAAAAACTGAGGAGCGTAAAGGAGATTTAGAGAAAGAATGTGATAGGAGAAGAGCAGGAAAAGCCAGATTGGAGACTGGAGGATTCTGGGAGGGAGGAAGCCAGATTGGAGACTGGAGGATTCTGGGAGGGAGGAGGGCCTGGGACTGGGCAGGTTGCTGAGATGACCTGTCAGACAGCCACACCTGAGACGGGAGCAGGACGTGCTGGGGAGACAGAGAGGGAAGAGAGCCTTTCTGCATATCTCGTTTCTGGTCCATGGAGACGCATCACCCATCAGCCCCAGGGAAGGCACACAGCATCGGTCCCTCAATCTGTTCTCTGTGCATTAAAATACATGCAGTGTCTCTGAAAAAGGAAATGGCAACCCACTCCAATATTCTTGCCTGGAGAATTCCAGGGTCAGAGAAGCAGGCCCCTCTGTCCATGGGGCCGCAAGAGTTGGACATGACTTAGAGACGAAGCCACCACCAGCACCTCCTGTGGGAGTTTTCTCCCAAGAGTTTCCTGGGGTTCAGATAATGCATTATGGTCAGGCTTTTCTGTTGTCTGCCAGGTTATGCTAGATGGAAAAAAAAATAAAATACAGTACACGCAGCGTGCTTCACAGACAACCCGGAGACGACAGAAACAGAGTCGATCACATCATTATAATATAAAAATGAACATACCGCGGCGTGGCGGATTCTAACACGATTTTAATAACGTTGGCAAGGAGCCAAATTACAAATGCCCCAGAATCTGGAGTACAGAACCTCAGAGACAAAGTAAAAACTCATAAAAACAGGAGAGCCTTTTAAAACGGTCATAATCTTTAGGATAAAGAAACCATTTTCTCAACGAAGGTACTGAGCGCATTTAACAAAAATGAAATGAGATTAAAGACAAGGTGCACTGCGACCCATTCCCCGAACGGCGGTGATCAGGAAGGTGCGATTCGGGTCGATGATGAAGGCAGGGTGCCAGGCACACATGGGAGCTCGCGTCACCAACAGACCTGGACGAGACAGAAACCTGCTCCCGTTTCACGGATAGGCGAGAAGAGGGCAGCCTTGGAAATGGACCCTGGTGGCACACGGGGCGGCAGGTGCATGCCCACCCACACAACCCACCACCCACCACCCAGCAGGGTGTGGACCTGGGGCGAGGCAGGGAGACAGGCTGCCTCCTCCGGGAGCAACTCGTTACTCAGAGACGCTAAGGTTAAGAGCTCTGCATCCCCCACAAACCAAGAGTGAGAAGCTGGAACAACAAGGGTCACCAGCCCCTAGAGGGACAGGGTGCTACCACCCCGGGGGTGGCAGGGCCGCAGAAGTGGAGAAAGAACCCCCCGCCTCAGCGACGCTCATCACCCGTCAGGATGAAGGTGCACCCCCTGCAGGATTTCTGGGTGGGCGGGGGCGTCCCCTCAACTCTCCAGAGCAAATGCCTAAACGCTACTGTCCTATGGGTCTCTCTCTTCCCCCCGAGGCCAGATGTTCAGGCAGGGTGTCTGCTCATCCCGGAAGGAACACAACCGCAATTATTTGTTTGTTGCCAGCATACGTGGTGTTGAAGAGTGGCTGTGAAACAGTGGATGACACACGGCTGACCCCCTTCTGCCGAGCCACCGGTGAACCAGGAGACTGGAGACTGGAGACCGGAGTGGGTGGCGTCTTTAAACCCTAAATCAAGCGTTTCAACAGATACAGATTCCATGAGACTGGAGAGGGAGTCGGGAAGACTTGAGGTTTTATATTCTTTAGATGTCGACTTTGGCCGTCCCAGCTATTAAAAAGTTATGTGTAACTTCAAGATGAGACGCATTAGCAGCTTCTTAGAAGAGGATAATCCCAATCTTCCGGGGGTTTAATGAGATGGCACTCACTGTAGCTTCTGACTCGGTCTGCTGTTAATTGAATCAAAGTCAATGACAATCTGGCTGCACTTTGGTGTAAATTTCCTAAAAGTAAGAAACAAAATATAGAAAGACATTATCCAGTGAGGAGTTAGAGCCATTTGTTTACTTTGGCTTAACCTACATTTTCTGCAGGGAGGGGGAAAAAATTCCCTGGGATTCACTTGATATTTTGTCTCTATAGGAGCCAATTAGAGTGCACCATACAGAGAGAAACACGGACAGGAAAAGACTAGAGACAAAAAAAGATGCATGGGGTGGCTTGGTTTGTGTGTTTGTCAGCTGGCTGAGTTCATGAATTACTGGGGAGTCAGAGGATTTCTAACAACTTAGCTGCACGGCACGACATCCGATGACTAGTTTCCCCACCAAATTTATCTTATTGTTTCGGAAATTTCTGCAGCCAACCTGCAATGGCTCTAAAGCAAAAAAAAAAAAAAAAGTACATTTTCTTTTCCTCTTGTGCATAGCCAAAGTCAGCCAGCTCTAATGAAGAGTCATTTAAAAGATCATGTTCTATAAATGCAGAAGTAAAATAAACTCTTTTTTGTTTAACTCATTAATGTATCTTCTCAAAAAAGTAAAAAGAACATACTTGAGAACTAAACATATTCTTTAAAAAATCAGTAAACAGTAAATATCTAATGATTGCTGTTTAGTTGCTAAGTCGTATCTGATTCTTTAGCAACCCCACGGACTATAGGCCGCCAGGCTCCTCTGTCCAAGGAATTCTCCAGGCAAGAATACTGAAGAGGGTTGTCATTTTCTTCTCCAGGGGATGTTCTCAACCCAGGGATCAAATCTGGGTCTCCCACATGGCAGGCAGATTCTCTGCTGCTGCTTAGTTAGTTGCTTCAATCATGTCCTACTGTGCGACCCCATGGACTACAGGCCGCCAGGTTCCTCTGTCTGTGGCATTCTCCAGGCAAGATACTGGAGTGGGCTGCCATGCCCTCCTCCAGGGCATCTTCCAAACCCACCAGACTCTTTACTACTTGTAAATAATTTGTGTCTCACAAGGCACAATAGTCTAAGAGCTTCACTACATATAACCTTCATCCCTAAAGAATCCAAACGGTTAGCCATGTTACCAACTATAAGGACCCCAGCTGTGGACCACAGATACCATAAAGGAACATCTTCAAGAGTTTTCAGTCTAAAAGAAGTTTCTACCAGAAACCAAAGGTGGTTGGACTGACTTGCCAGTAACGTGTACCTCCCAATATCTGCATAGCAAAGAAAAGCATACAAATCTTATTAACTTTAAATCTCAACTTAAACTATTCCTGTAAAAAGAATTCCCAGCGTTCCAACCTAGCAGGTTACTTGCACCTTAAAATTTTTTATGCCCGAGTTGTTATGTTACATCTGCAAAATTCAGAAAGGTTTAATGTTAATATAATAAAACATGTGAATTTTAAAATTTGTCACTACCAGAATAATTAGTTCAAGCCCTGGGAAGCCATTAACATTAAAGTGTAATCATTACACCGTCTTCCGATACTTCTGTCACTACCTATTATAATCAACCCTGAGGATAATCTTTAGAGCCGTAACTCATGTTTAAAAAGGTGCTTCCTGTATCCGGACAAAACTCTAACCCCCAAAAGATACACATATCCCTATGTCCACAGCAGGACTATTCACAACAGGCAGCACATGGAAGCAGCCTAAATGTCCATCGACAGGTGAATGAATAGAGAAGATGGGGTAGACATACACAGTAGAGTGCTGCTGCTGCTGCTAAGTCACTTCAGTCGTGTCCGACTCTGTGCGACCCCATAGACGGCAGCCCACCAGGCTCTGCTGTCCCTGGGATTCTCCAGGCAAGAGCACTGGAGTGGGTTGCCATTTCCTTCTCCAATGCATGTAAGTGAAAAGTGAAAGGGAAATTGCTCAGTCGTGTCCGACTCTTAGCGACCCCGCAGACTGCAGCCCACCAGGCTCCTCCGCTCATGGGATTTTCCAGGCAAGAGTACTGGAGTGGGGTGCCATCGCCTTCTCCAAATGGAGTACTACTCGGCCATAAAAAAGAATGAAATGATGCCACATGGATGCAACTAGAGATGATCAAACTATGTGAAGCAAGTCAGAAAAGAGAAAGACAAATGTGCAGCCTAAAATATGACACAAATATCTATGAAAGAGAAACAGATTCACAAACATATAGAACAGTCTTGTGGTTGCTAAGGGCGATGGTGCTGGGGGAGAGATGGATGTTGGGATTTGCAGGTGTAAGCTTTCATATACGGAAAGGATAAACAACAAGGTCCTACTGTGTAGCACAGAGAACCATAGTCAGTATCCTATGATAAACCATAAGGGAATATCAAAAAAAAGAATGTGTGTGTGTATATATATATATATGTATAACTGAATAACTTTGCTGGACAGCAGAAACTAGCACAGCATTGTAAGTCAGCTAGGCTTCAATTAAAAAAATAAAAGAGGCTCCCCCAAGTGTGGCAGTCAGGCCTCCCAGGCAGAAATCAAACCGCAGACGAGGTCAGACGTGCAGTCTTCATCAGGCTTTTCCCAGTGCCTTCTCCCCTAGTGTCCCCCACTCACCTGAAGGAGACCCCGGCCATTTCAAACATGAGCCTCGCAGCTGTTGTCTCATTGCTGTCGTGGTACTTATCAGACATGAAGATAACTTCTTTTATACCTTGGGAGGTGGGAGGGGGGTTCATGTTTGGGAGTTAGTGTAAAAAATAAATAAATAAATAAATAAATAAAAAATTTAAAAAAAAAAAAAAAAAGGCAAAGATGGAAGAAATCTCACTACGGGCACTCAGAGACACTGCAACAGGCACGCGGACAGGAGCCCGGGGCGAGTCTGACGAGTGACGCTTCCTGAGTGGACCGGCACACTCCCTCCAGTTACTGACACCTGTGTCTGCTGCTGTCAAATACAGCAGCGGACGGATTATAGGTCATCTGCCCTCCAGTCTTTATGGATTTTTTTTTTTAATAAATGCAAAGTGAAAACATGTCAAATAGTCAAGCCTTGATCCGATTAACAAATTTTCTTTACTGCAGGCAATCAAATATTTCTTTTTTTCACAAGGCAATGACTCCTTAACTCAAGAAGCTAGTGGGGGTGATAGAGAAGGCTGGCACCATCAAGAGATGAGGACCAGCATGCTGCCAAGTAAGACTCTGCAGACCAGTTCAAGCCAGCAGACCAGTCCAAGTCAAAGGGCCCATCTGGTTTCCTTCCCTGTCTCACTGGGCAGTTCAAGCAAAAGGGCCAAGAGTCTGGAGGGCACGTGACACGTCACCCACTCCTCCAGCAGCCTCGGAAGCTGCTCTTCCCACGCACCCGCCATCACCTCTGAGCTTGAGGATGGCGAGAAAAACTCGCAGAGGATGGTGCGCCGCCAGTGAGGAAGCCCACGACATTCCTTAACGGAAGCTCTCGATCCTGAAACCCCCAGACCCCTTCTGAGCAGAGATCCACGGGCTTGTGATAAACAGCCCCGTTAAAGCACACATCTGGCTAACATGATAAGTCTTTAAATCTCAAGCCGAGAGCTTTATGGAGATAAAGTGTAGCTGAATCTGAGATGTGACAGTTTGAAAAACGTGAAATATTCAGCACACAATGGTGCAGATTTATAGTAACCGTAACGTGAGAAAAACCTGAAGTCAGTCCATTTGAGTCTTAACGACGTTTATATGTAGAAAGATGTTTACGTCCCAAGTATCTACCATATATTAGAGGCAAATTAAAATTTCATGTAGAGACTCCCAGCTGACCTTGTTTCTGACAGAAGTTCACTTCTCTCCCTCCCCCCTAATCTATGCACAATATGTCAGAAAACGGTGACTTGACAGTAATTATATGCAACGCCTGTGTTGTTCTTTGGCAGCTTGCAGTTTAAGAAGTTGCGAACTAAATTAAAAACATGCTAAGAATCACAGAGGATGCAATTAGTCTTAGAATACCTGGCACAGTTCAAAAATAAAACAGGAAATACCTTGCAAAGTTGATAGTGCAATTAATATAGATCTAAACAATAGCGATTTAAGATCAAGCACATCTGCATTGAGCAGGCAGAGATGCAAATGCGACAAATGGGACGGCCCAGGTCCTACCTGCCTGGATGATGAGCTTAGCACATTCATTACACGGGAACAAGGCGACGTACATGGTACAGCCTTTCACGTCTGCTGAGTTTTTGTTCATAATGGCATTCAGCTCGGCATGGCACACTGCAGATTTGAAGGAGAAAGAAAAACTTAAGACTGCAAGCTCATGAAGAATTTGCTGATAGTGTTGAGGCATTCCGCTTGCCCCTCTGAAATCACACAGACAATAGACTCAATTTTTCAAAAATTGATTAGAGATTGGAAGTACTGAAAAATAAGCGCCGCCTGGACTGACGGGTTGGCGATGAGCAGCGAAGCTGTTGACCGCAGCAGCCCTGGGCCTGTCGGAACCTAGAGCAGCCAGGAGGGGCCAAGGTCAAGTGTCTTCACCCACCCCAGGCAGAGCAAGAGCTCACGGCTCCACGAAACCCTGGGGATGGAACTGCCAGCACCAACTGTGTGTTGATAAGCACACGTGGGGATATTTGCCGGAGCCATTAAAAGGGCAAAGAGCAATTTTAAGAGCAAAAGAATCAGGAAATGAAGCTGAGCATTGCTGCAGCATGTGGTTCTCAGTCCACACACCCCCGAGGAAAAGATCAGGAGATAACCAGCAGTTTGTCACCCGAATGAAAAACATCTATCCACCTAATGACCGTGGAAAGTCGAGTTCTTGCTATAAAGGTCAGTGACCCCAGTCGGTGATCTAAGGGCATCCCCAGACTTGACTAAATCCAGGGTTAAGGAGGCCCCCTCCTCTCCTGTCCTGCACCTGTTGCAGCCCACCCATCTTCCCAGCTACTTGGCGAACTGTTCCCATCACCTAACCCACAGGGCACTCCTGGGAAGGAGCTAGAATCCTTTCCCACTGGGCTCTACGTCAGAATCCTCGACCTGCTTTGTCAGGCTGCTGTATTGCTTTCTAATAACATCACTTAAGTTTCTGGCTGCATTATCTAAAATTGTTCTCCTTGTGGTTGTGATTTCCAGACTTGTCTGCCCGGTTGGAATCCCCCAGGGAGGACACATCCACACCTGGACACTGATGGTCTGGGTGTGGTCAGGGCTTTGGAATTTTTGAGATTCTCTCTGCAGACACGTTGTAGAAACACTGCCTTATAGAATCCTCTCGTATCTGCAGGGGGACCTAACACCTTTCAGGCACACCAGTGCTAGATAAATGCTTATTGAATGAATTACCATCTAGCCCTGGTCCAAATCATACAAAAGTCCTAATTCTTAATATAGGGCCTTCCAAGGTCTCTCCCTCTGTCTCCAACTCATCCACCTCTACCCTGACCATCTTCTTCCAGGAGCACTGAGGCTGTAAAACTAAAAATGCTGCTTACCAACTGGTTCTACAAGATCAGGTCAGCAGCCGCTGCAGTCATTGACCTGACGTGCACCCTGAAAGGAATTCAGGACACAGCATAGGCGCAGGCACTCTGGGCTCTGGGAAAGCAGGCAGAACAGGCCCTTAGACAGTTGGAGACATCTTTCAGGAAAAAATCAGGTACCAATTCCAAGAAAATATTTTGATGAACCCAAATTCATGAATCTTCCCATACTTCAGTTCAGTTCAGTTCAGTCACTCAGTCATGTCCGACTCTTTACAACCCCATGGACTGCGGCACAGCCAGGCTTCCCTGTCCATCGCCAACTCTCGGGACTTGCTCAAACTCATGTCCACTGAGTTGGTGATGCCATCCAACCATCTCATCCTGTCATTCCCTTCTCCTCCTGTCTTCAATCTTTCCCAGCATCAGGGTCTTTTCCAATGAGTCAGTTCTTCGCATCAGTGGCCAAAGTATTGGAGTTCCAGCTTCAGCATCAGTCCTTCCAATAAATATTCAGGACTTAGGAAAGCACTAAACTCATTTACTGAGATACCTGTTCCTCACGACTGGCTTATACTGATGGCACAAACTCCTTAGCCAAAATCATGCATACCTTGATGTCTCTTCAGAGCTGCTCCTCTGACCTACCTGAGAGGCTGAATCCTGGGCTACAGTCCTCAGTAAAGCCCTGAATAAGCTCTGAATAAGAGCTCTTACGATCTCTGTTTTTCTCTCAGTCGACAACGGCTTAAAACAAGAGAGGCCTGAGCTCATGGCGCTCGTGTATTTGAGCCAGGGCATGCTCGCCTGATCAATGCATTTTTTTTTTTTTTAAAATCAATGCACTTTTACTCTGGCTCGGACAAGACACAGACCCCGCTCCACTTCCTCCCCAGGTCTCCAGTTTTTTGGGGACGTCCTACATGTCCCTGCAAACCCCGCAGCAGCTCTGCAATGCTGCAGGCAGAAAGCTGACCAAGAGCCTCTCGGGAGATGTTGAGGGGAGCTCATTTTAGCCTATGAATAACCACGATTTAGCCGCATGTGGAAATGAACAGTCTTGGGCATTGTTAAGAAAATCTAAAGGGGGAAAAAAAAAGCTGTGTTTCATCAGATCACAGCCAGTCAGAGAACAATCCTCGATGACTGCAAAGGGATGGAGCCTGGCTCCCTGAGGCTCTGTGCTGTAAACCCCGGGTTGAGGCGATGCTCAGGGCCCTCAGGGCACTGGCCTGGGAGGGGCCCCGTAGCCTCATTTCCCTGCTGGGTGACCAAGATGCTCCCTAGCCGGTATTAACACTGCTCAGTGTTAAAAACAATTAGATGTAATTGTTTCTTTTACTTCCCCCTTGAGGGCAGAGCCCAGCCTTTCAGGTTCTCCTTAACTCCCCCAGAGCCCAATGTTATGCCTTGAACATAATGGGTGTTAAATATTTACTGAATGAATCAAGGAGGGAATTCAGATTGGGGGGAATTCAGATGGGGATATTGGGGAAAATACAGAAGGTCCTCTTAAATTCAAATATCAAAAATATGCTTTCCCCTCTAATCACTGTTTTTTGATGGTGCTGGTATTAATATTCAGAACTGCAGTTTCTGGATCTGTTAGGAAACACTAGGATATGGGTTTCTTTTGCCTCTCTTAAAAACAGACACATTGAAACTACCTTCCTCTAATTCATTGGAGGTAGTTTGGGGCAAAATTTAACATTATGTCTGGACTCATTAATGAAAATTATCACATGAAACAGATTCTCCTGGGTAGCATCCGACATCCCTGTAGTTTATAGAAGTAATACCCAGGACTATAAAACAGACTTCCTGTCTGTTAACTACAAAAATCACAGAATGGAGAATACAGAGCTTCTTGGTAGAGAAACAAGAGGTCTCCCAGGCATTTAAGCAGCTGAGTGCTGGGCACACGTGAGTAAAGGAACAAGTCACCATCCACCATCCTGCATGTTCAAAACCAGACAAGACAAAAGCGAAGCCCAGGCATCCCACCCACGCTTCACTGCCCTTTCTAACCCAACACGTGCACCCCTCCAATTCCAGATGCATCCAACACCCGCCCCAGCCACTGAACTATAATACCTGCTTCTCGAGCCTGCATCTGAGGGTGGAGGGGAGAAGCCCCCCATCCCTGCCCCTGGAAGCGCCTGACACTCAGGGACCCCCCTGTGCTATCAGCCTGGGTCCCCGGGTCTGAAAGTCTCCCGGCCTGGCTGACCTCTTAGCTCTGCTGCCTCCAGTCTCAGTGGCCTTGACCCTCGCTTCCCCTCCAAAACTGCCCTGGCAAAGTTAAGTAAGTTCCTAAAAACTGTTCTGGGTATAACCTGTATCTGCTGGATCGCCATGTACAAAGTTTAAGAAATACTAGTTCATGGGAACCTGTTGACCTCCGTAACGTGCCAGTGCATGTATACAGTTCAGTTCAGTTGCTCAGTCGTGTCCGACTCTTTGTGACCTCATGGACTGCAGCACGCCAGGCTTCCCTGTCCATCAGAGTTTGCTCAAACTCACGTCCATCGAGTCAGTGATGCCATCCAACCAACTCATTCTCTGTCATCCCCTTCTCCCTGCTGCCTTCAATCTTTCCCAGCATCAGGTTCTTTTCAAATGAGTCAGTACTTTGCATCAGGTGGCCAAAGTATTGGAGTTTCAGCTTCAGCGTCAGTCCTTCCAAAGAATATTCAGGACTGATTTCCTTTAGGATTGACTGGTTTGATCTCTTTGCAGTCCAAGGGACATGTATATAACCAACTATTAAAAAAAAAAACAAAACCTAAGCCCTAGGGGGTAGCATCTGCCAATTTCTGTGGTAGAAATACTCCCCCGGGGCCAATTCCAAGCTCCCAAAGTGATTATCATTGCAGAGAGGTGCATGGAGGAGGCTGTGCCCACACCCCGCCAGGCCGCCTCCTCCTCACCTGAATCCAGTCCCTTTCTGGCTTCAATCTCTGGGTTCCCTGCTCTTCTGGCCCCTGATTCTCGACCCCTCTCCCCTCACCAGCCCTCTCAGCATCACCAGACCCTGTCCCTGTGGGCTCTGCCCTGCTCTCAGGCTTCTGGGCATTTCCCAAGGTGCAATCCTGCTCTTTAACTTTCCTCCCACAACGGTCGACTTTGAGAATTCATCCATTCATAGATTCTCAGAGAGCAGATCTACTTGTAAAACCCTGAAATCTACATTTCTAACCCCAATTTCCCATATCCTCCGCAGGCTTCTTCTTTGGGGGTTGGCGTGGAGGGGAGTGGGGCTGAGTCCACTATGACAAACACTCTGCAGATACCTGATGACACTAAGTTAAAGGATGCCTTTATCTTTTTGAGTGTTAGCATTTCTATGATGTAGCTTAGGAAGAGCTTCAGCTGGAACTACAAACAGGCCTGAGCACAAAAACCAAGCAAGGAGGATGGTTCTGTTACTGATCTCAAGATGAGCCTGGTTTCCACATTCACTGCAGGAATCAGGACCAAGTATTCCAAAGAGACACAGTGTCTAGGAAGTATTCAGAAGACGGTTAAATTGTTGCACACACACAAGACTCGTTTTCTGTTTACCCAGAAGTACTCACCTATGGCTGAGCGACAAGCAAAAGAAGCCTCCCAGTACTACATGTGTATTTGTTAAGCACCAAGAGTGACACAAAAACCTTCACTGATTCTCAACACTGCTAAAAAGGGAAAGAATCAAATGCTGAAAATATCAGACTGATGCTTCCCAAAGTTCTTGACTGCTAGAAGGAGAACCTCTGTTTCAGGTAATTATAAGACAATTCATGTGCTTTGGTCTTTTTTCTTTTATATTACCGACTGTCAGAATTCAGAACGCATTAACCTTGGCCCACTGAGGAGAGACTGTATAATTAGAAAACTGTATTTTTCAAATTCCCTCTTACTAGGGCTTGATTAATCCTTACTGTCTCGTGTAGGCGTTTCTCTGAAAGTTTGACAAATTAACAGGATATATTCCATCCTTCGTTAGATTTAAGGGACTCAACATTTTATAGATTTAACTTTCATCTCGTTTGATGTAAGACTAATACAATATCTATTTTAGACAGTAGCATTACTAAGGTTTACTTAAATAGGTTAAAAAAAAAGAAGCCTCAGAATAAAGGCTAAACAACTGTTAAATGGAAATGAACAGTCTTGGGCATTGTTAAGAAAATCTAAAGGGGGAAAAAAAAAGCTGTGTTTCATCAGATCACAGCCAGTCAGAGAACAATCCTCGATGACTGCAAAGGGATGGAGCCTGGCTCCCTGAGGCTCTGTGCTGTAAACCCCGGGTTGAGGCGATGCTCAGGGCCCTCAGGGCACTGGCCTGGGAGGGGCCCCGTAGCCTCATTTCCCTGCTGGGTGACCAAGATGCTCCCTAGCCGGTATTAACACTGCTCAGTGTTAAAAACAATTAGATGTAATTGTTTCTTTTACTTCCCCCTTGAGGGCAGAGCCCAGCCTTTCAGGTTCTCCTTAACTCCCCCAGAGCCCAATGTTATGCCTTGAACATAATGGGTGTTAAATATTTACTGAATGAATCAAGGAGGGAATTCAGATTGGGGGGAATTCAGATGGGGATATTGGGGAAAATACAGAAGGTCCTCTTAAATTCAAATATCAAAAATATGCTTTCCCCTCTAATCACTGTTTTTTGATGGTGCTGGTATTAATATTCAGAACTGCAGTTTCTGGATCTGTTAGGAAACACTAGGATATGGGTTTCTTTTGCCTCTCTTAAAAACAGACACATTGAAACTACCTTCCTCTAATTCATTGGAGGTAGTTTGGGGCAAAATTTAACATTATGTCTGGACTCATTAATGAAAATTATCACATGAAACAGATTCTCCTGGGTAGCATCCGACATCCCTGTAGTTTATAGAAGTAATACCCAGGACTATAAAACAGACTTCCTGTCTGTTAACTACAAAAATCACAGAATGGAGAATACAGAGCTTCTTGGTAGAGAAACAAGAGGTCTCCCAGGCATTTAAGCAGCTGAGTGCTGGGCACACGTGAGTAAAGGAACAAGTCACCATCCACCATCCTGCATGTTCAAAACCAGACAAGACAAAAGCGAAGCCCAGGCATCCCACCCACGCTTCACTGCCCTTTCTAACCCAACACGTGCACCCCTCCAATTCCAGATGCATCCAACACCCGCCCCAGCCACTGAACTATAATACCTGCTTCTCGAGCCTGCATCTGAGGGTGGAGGGGAGAAGCCCCCCATCCCTGCCCCTGGAAGCGCCTGACACTCAGGGACCCCCCTGTGCTATCAGCCTGGGTCCCCGGGTCTGAAAGTCTCCCGGCCTGGCTGACCTCTTAGCTCTGCTGCCTCCAGTCTCAGTGGCCTTGACCCTCGCTTCCCCTCCAAAACTGCCCTGGCAAAGTTAAGTAAGTTCCTAAAAACTGTTCTGGGTATAACCTGTATCTGCTGGATCGCCATGTACAAAGTTTAAGAAATACTAGTTCATGGGAACCTGTTGACCTCCGTAACGTGCCAGTGCATGTATACAGTTCAGTTCAGTTGCTCAGTCGTGTCCGACTCTTTGTGACCTCATGGACTGCAGCACGCCAGGCTTCCCTGTCCATCAGAGTTTGCTCAAACTCACGTCCATCGAGTCAGTGATGCCATCCAACCAACTCATTCTCTGTCATCCCCTTCTCCCTGCTGCCTTCAATCTTTCCCAGCATCAGGTTCTTTTCAAATGAGTCAGTACTTTGCATCAGGTGGCCAAAGTATTGGAGTTTCAGCTTCAGCGTCAGTCCTTCCAAAGAATATTCAGGACTGATTTCCTTTAGGATTGACTGGTTTGATCTCTTTGCAGTCCAAGGGACATGTATATAACCAACTATTAAAAAAAAAAACAAAACCTAAGCCCTAGGGGGTAGCATCTGCCAATTTCTGTGGTAGAAATACTCCCCCGGGGCCAATTCCAAGCTCCCAAAGTGATTATCATTGCAGAGAGGTGCATGGAGGAGGCTGTGCCCACACCCCGCCAGGCCGCCTCCTCCTCACCTGAATCCAGTCCCTTTCTGGCTTCAATCTCTGGGTTCCCTGCTCTTCTGGCCCCTGATTCTCGACCCCTCTCCCCTCACCAGCCCTCTCAGCATCACCAGACCCTGTCCCTGTGGGCTCTGCCCTGCTCTCAGGCTTCTGGGCATTTCCCAAGGTGCAATCCTGCTCTTTAACTTTCCTCCCACAACGGTCGACTTTGAGAATTCATCCATTCATAGATTCTCAGAGAGCAGATCTACTTGTAAAACCCTGAAATCTACATTTCTAACCCCAATTTCCCATATCCTCCGCAGGCTTCTTCTTTGGGGGTTGGCGTGGAGGGGAGTGGGGCTGAGTCCACTATGACAAACACTCTGCAGATACCTGATGACACTAAGTTAAAGGATGCCTTTATCTTTTTGAGTGTTAGCATTTCTATGATGTAGCTTAGGAAGAGCTTCAGCTGGAACTACAAACAGGCCTGAGCACAAAAACCAAGCAAGGAGGATGGTTCTGTTACTGATCTCAAGATGAGCCTGGTTTCCACATTCACTGCAGGAATCAGGACCAAGTATTCCAAAGAGACACAGTGTCTAGGAAGTATTCAGAAGACGGTTAAATTGTTGCACACACACAAGACTCGTTTTCTGTTTACCCAGAAGTACTCACCTATGGCTGAGCGACAAGCAAAAGAAGCCTCCCAGTACTACATGTGTATTTGTTAAGCACCAAGAGTGACACAAAAACCTTCACTGATTCTCAACACTGCTAAAAAGGGAAAGAATCAAATGCTGAAAATATCAGACTGATGCTTCCCAAAGTTCTTGACTGCTAGAAGGAGAACCTCTGTTTCAGGTAATTATAAGACAATTCATGTGCTTTGGTCTTTTTTCTTTTATATTACCGACTGTCAGAATTCAGAACGCATTAACCTTGGCCCACTGAGGAGAGACTGTATAATTAGAAAACTGTATTTTTCAAATTCCCTCTTACTAGGGCTTGATTAATCCTTACTGTCTCGTGTAGGCGTTTCTCTGAAAGTTTGACAAATTAACAGGATATATTCCATCCTTCGTTAGATTTAAGGGACTCAACATTTTATAGATTTAACTTTCATCTCGTTTGATGTAAGACTAATACAATATCTATTTTAGACAGTAGCATTACTAAGGTTTACTTAAATAGGTTAAAAAAAAAGAAGCCTCAGAATAAAGGCTAAACAACTGTTAATTGCTGCACAAATAATTTAATAATGTGATTCTAGCCCAAACCGATCATCACGTGGCTGGTAGGACGTGAGGGGAGCTACCGGGTCCTGATATAATTTGGGGTCAGGAAAATGAAGTTTCTATTCCAGTTAAACTCTCCAGGTTATTTAAGATTCCTTCTTGTTAGTAGTACAGGATTTTACTTGAAGAAAATGACTTTCAAGGGCCTGAGGGCTATTCTGGCGAGGCTGACCTAGAAAGCGGGACAGGCTGGAGAGCAAGCAGTGTCGGGGTGAGTGAACGGTCCAGACGCAGGGCACCTGTTGAACTCAGCCTGGCTCACCCTGCCTTCTGCCAGCGCTCCCCAGGCTGCACTGGACAGGCCTCGGCGTCTCTGGGGACACTCCTGGGCCCCTGACTGATGGCCATGACATTTCTTGGGGCAGTGAGGCCAAACAGGATTAAAGTAGGGACAGTCTGTCTCGCTGCCAAGACAGAGGGTCAGGACTCAGAGCCAAGAAGGGTGCGCTCGGGGCCAGAAATAGGTGGGAAGCTTCACCCTGCAATTAATAACTGACACAAAATGGGGTGCCAGAGTTCAAGGTTGGTCCGTGCATTAAAAAAAATAGTAACTCAGTGTTAATTCTTTCAAGATACTCCACTTCTCTTCCGATGACAGAGCTTTTTTGCATTCCTGCTGGAAAGCAGGGTCTGTGTTTTTACTGCTGGAGTCATAGAGGGAAGCGAGTGGTTCACCTGGGTCCGTCTCTTGGAGCAGAAGCACCCGCTGACTCCCTGGGACGCCTGACGGGGGGCTTCCGCTGAGGGGTGGGCGTGTGCCCACTCCTCCAACAGACCCATGCAGGGGCTGCTTCCCTGCTTCAGGAGTTAAGACGGAATTTCCACTACCTGTTTCTTAATTATTGAAGGATATCCTGACAGGGCTTCATCTATCACCACCAGCCTCCAAAGGACCCGTCCTTCAAGTCAGTAATTGAATAGGAGGGGAGCCTGCAAGGTGGAGCCCTCCCTTGGACAGGTTCACGCTGCTGTATTTAAAGCGGAGCGCCAACAAGGACCTACTGGACAGCACAAGGAACTCTGCTCAATGCGATGTGCCAGCCTGGATGGGAGGGGAGTTTGGGGGAGAATGGATACATGTGTATGCATGGCTGAGTCCCTCCACGGTCCACCTGAGACCATCACGACATTGTTAATCGGCTATACTCCAATACAAAAGAAAAAGTAAAAAACAAAAACAAAAAGTGAATCCCTCCCTGCCTGGCCACCCACCAGCACCCGCACAAAGGTGATAAACTGTTCGCTATCCCCCAAATCCACAGACAAACATAGCTACAATTTGGCTCTCAACAACATCACTCCTCATCACTCTTGTGTCTCATCTCGCATCTGTGAAGTTCCCACATCTGCAAAGCAGTGACTGGATCTGTTATCAGAGTTTTAATGGACTGGAGGTTAAGGCGGATAGGGGAAAGGGAGAGCCAACTTAGAAACCCGCAGTTACATCGCTTCTTTAGAAGAAAGTGTTGGTTGCTCTGTTGTGTCCGACTCTGCGATCTCATGAAATATAGGAGCCCCCAGGCTCCTCTGTCCATGGAACTCTCCAGGCAAGAATATTGGAGTGGGTTGCCATTCCCTCCTCCAGGGGGATCTTCCCGATCCAGGGATCAAACCCAGGTCTCCTGCATTGCAGGCGGATTCTTTACCATATGAGCCCCCTTCTCAGGGACTCTGCCCCCTACCCCAACCAGTGAGTTCTGTGACCCTATGCATCCCGTGAAGCTCAGCCTCCTGGCCTATGAAATGGAAAGAAAAGGACCTGCCTCTGAGACCCGCCATGCATGCAATGTGCGCAGCCCCAAAGGCGGACTTGGTGAACGTCGGCGCCTGCTGCCCCCTCCTGAGACCCGTCGATGCCCACCTGAGACCCTGTGGCCCCCAGCTGCTCAGCAGGGCAGGCAGGAGGGGAGACATCTCCTCCCCCTCCGTCCCCTGCCCTGGTCCCCGTCCCCTTCCCCCTTCCTCTTGCTGAGGCTGCTGGCGAGCAGTTCGGGGCACCTAGGGGAGCCACTTAGCCCCAGTGGTAGTGCTTAGGGCTAAAGAGACTTCTGGCTGTGGTGTTTCCATTACTGATAACACAGCCCCCGGAACTCTAATTACGCTGCCTCCCTGTGTGCTAAGGGCACACAATCAGGTCAGAGGGAGGAGGAGCTGGAAACGCTGCACTTCACCGCGGGGTGAGCCGTGCCCAGCTCCCTTCTCACCGTGCACGTCTGATACTGAAAAGATACCCGAACAGCGCGCAGGGAGAAGGGGGACGCGCATCACCATTGGACAGCGTCGTGATGCGAACAGTCAAGCTCCCCCACTCCCCTCCAGGGTTAACAGCTTTAAAGGGTGAACTGGGACTGACCAGTGGGCACTGGACTGGGAGTCAGGACGTGGGTTCTATCCGACCCCAACTCCACCAGGCATGCCTCCTCGGGTGACATGCTGATCCTAACTCGACCGGAGGAAAGGGGGCTGAACTGATCATTCTAGATTCCCGAGATTCCCGAGATTCCCGGGTGAGACCCAAGCTCCAGTCCCTGCCCCACCCTTCCCGGGCAGCTCTCAGCCCCTCCCGACACAACCACGCCTCTCCCTACTCTCCAGTATCTGTGCCACTCCACGCCTCCTCCCTCCCCTTTCCATCACGACCTCCCCCGTCCTTCCCGGAAATAGGCAATTGATCACATTGCTGTTATTCAATCGCTCGGTTGCATCCGACTCTTTGTGACCTCATGGACTGCAGCACACCAGGCTTCCCTGTCCTTCACTATCTCCTGGAGCTTGCTCAAACTCATGGTCACTGAGTCAGTGATGCCATCCAACCATCTCATCCTCTTTCCCCTTCTCCTCCCGTCTTCAGTCTTTCCCAAAATTGGGGTCTTTTCCAGTGACTCAGCTCTTCACATCAAAGGTGGCCAAAGGATTGGAGCTTCAGCTTCAACATCAGTCCTTCCAGTGAATACTCAGGATTGAGTTCCTTTAGGACGGGCTGGTTTGATCTCTCTGCTGTCCAAGGCCTCTCAAGAGTCTTCTCCAACACCACAATTCAAAAGCATCGATTCTTCAGCACTCAGCCCTCTTTATAGTCCAACTCGCACATCCATACTTGACTGCTGGAAAAACCATATAGCCTGGACTATATATGGACCTTTGTTGGCAGAGTGATGTCTCTGCTTTTTAATACACTGTTTAGGTTAGTCATAGGTTTTCTTCCAAGGAGCAAGCATCTTTTAATTTCATGGCTGCAGTCACTGTCCACAGTGATTTTGGAGCCCAAGAAAATCACGTCCCCATCTGTAACTCCAGGAACCGAAGGTCAGCTGTCACAGGCTCTATCCCCACACAANACTGTTTAGGTTAGTCATAGGTTTTCTTCCAAGGAGCAAGCATCTTTTAATTTCATGGCTGCAGTCACTGTCCACAGTGATTTTGGAGCCCAAGAAAATCACGTCCCCATCTGTAACTCCAGGAACCGAAGGTCAGCTGTCACAGGCTCTATCCCCACACAACGTCCTCCCCCATCACTAAGTGATGAGCTTGGGGACCAGCCCTTTCACATCCCTCATCAATCTCTCTCTCTCTCCTGGAGTATTCCCATTTGCAAGCAACTATGTGCTGCAAAAACAGACAGACACCAGACCCTTCCGTTGGTCAGACAACATAAACCTCTCCCTTGCTGCGCCCCAGCCCCCCAGCTGGCTGTCATCCTGCTCTCTTCCCAGACATCTCAAAACTGGATCTCCATCTGCTCTGCCCACTGCCTCACCTGCTATGCGCCCTCCATCTGCCTCCAGTGTACCTTCAACCCTCCTTGCTGCCCGGAGCTGCTCTCTGCAGTGTGGGCATGACCCCGTAGTGCTGAACCGCACGGGCATTTTCCCACCTCCCTAGACCTCTCAGCAGCCTTTGGTGTGGCTGCCCCTCGCTCCTTCTGGAAACACTGCTCTGCGTGCTCCCTAACGTCACAGTCCTTCCCTGCAGCCCCTTCCGCTTCCATCAGCCTCAGCACCCGTGGCTCTCAGGGACACGCCCAGGGCCCGGCCTCTGCATGCTCTCCCTGCGTCACCTCACCCATCCCCATGAAGTCACCCCAGGCCAACAGGCCATGCGGACATCACCCTCTGCTCTTACACCCAGCCTACAGACCTCACACCCTCTCTGGGAGCTCCCAAAGATGCCTCCAACCTCACGGCTCCAGATTTCCCTCACTCTGACCCCAGACCTAGGTCCTGGGACCAGAGCTCTTCCCATCCCCCAGCACCAGCCCACCACCCCATCCTTACCTGATGGGGCCCAATGAATCCTTCAGATCTCCAGGTAACGCTCACTTCCTCAAAAAGAACATTCAGCAACATCTGTTTATCCCAGTCCCATCCACCTGCTCTACTACTAGTCTGCAAGCTCCTTGAACACAGAGACCATGGTCATTATTTACTGCTGTTGCGTGCCTAGCATAGAATACATATCATAGATCTCCTGTAAGTATTTGCTGTGTAAATGAATAACTATAGGTGAACATACATGGGAAGACATCATGTATTATAAAATACAGTTACAATTTTTAAAAAAGGAAGCAAGAAGCCTCAAGAACTCAGCAACAGACCACTCAAAGTGATACAAGAATAGAGGGCTCATTAGTACTTACTTCAACTTCTAAAAAGTTATAATTCACTTGCAGAAGGAAAAAGGACACGAAGGAACTCTGCTTCTCTTTCCCACCTAAACTCAAAATTAATGGCATTTTGAACAAAGTCTTTTAATTGCAGAATTTAAAAATTCATGCTCGGTTATCTTATTCAATATTTTAAAGTTACTATGGCATCTATCATTTGAAAGAAGCACAGAGATGAAATTTACACTGCCACTAACTGGCCAGGACCTGTGCATCAGATGGTTAGACGACATGAGCAGGGAGAAGACGGGCACGTTCTAACCCCCAAATTCTCCATTTATCATGGGATTTCATGAAGCCGGGCCAGTATCCGTGTTTCCATAAACACCACCAGATGGACTGATTCACAGAGGACTCCCCAGTCCCTTCTTTATGTTTGGTCTTAGAATCACGTCTTGACCAAGCATGTCTCCTCTCTTCATATATTTCCTTGTACTTACAGATGGGCTGGAGTAGGAAATGGCAATCCACTCCAGTGTTCTTGCCTGGAGAATTCCATGGACAGAGGAGCCTGGCAGGCTACAGTCCATGGGGTCACAAAGAGCTGGACACGACTGAGCGACTCAAGCATGCACACCCACGTGGGGTCTTCTTCATTGCTGCCAGCCTTTGTTTCATCTGTTTGTGGATGAAACACTCTTTAACCGTCCCCTCCTGCCTGTGTGTACCATCTCCATCTGGTTTATACATCTCAGAACTGGAGCAGACTTGAATCGCTGGAAGGAGGGGAAGGTATAAAGCCTGTTCTCTATTAATTTGTCCATACGCACAGATGCGTATTCCTTCTGTGTCGCTGCCATCAGCAGCCGTTTGCTGTAGCTCTCACCCCAGATGCTTCCAGAATGCCTTTAAAAAAAAAAAACCCTAAGCAGAGAAACTGCACCCTGATTGAATACAATCAAAGCTATGTCGTTTAATTTTTCTGGAGACGTCTAGAACTGGCGGAGTCCCCAGTAATCACTTATTTCATAAAGATATTGGGACATGAAAGTCAAGTTGTATATCCGACAGCCCCACAATCCCTGGGTTCACACACACCACACCGGGAGCCCAGGCTCTGGACAGTACGTCTAGGAGGAGTCTCTCGTTTGAACCTGGTAATTGTCATCTTAAGCACTGTGCAGCTTTTCTTAGCCAGTATGCATATTAAATGTTTGCACAGTCCTATGCAAATATAAAACAATAGTCCCTTAAGAAGCAGAAGCAAAAAAAACAATGTAAATATTAGCAAAAATCTCTAGGAACCAAATTTTGGTATGTATTTCTGGGGGAAAATATGTATCAGTGACAGCGTTAACACAGTTTATGAAAGATGGAGTCTTGATGAAAAAAAAAAACTAAAAACAAAACCTTAACAATTCAGGCCAATTTCAGAACAGATCAAACAAAATCAGCATAACTGACACAGAATAGATCGATAAAGACCCCAAGGTTCATCAGAGTCAGCTGCTCCCTGTCAGCACACTGCTTGGTCACACAGAGTTTCTAAGCAAAAGCTTATCAATGTAGAGAATTAAAGAAGTTATATTTATCATTCAGATAATTAATGGGCTGGCACACTTGACACAACCTGAATGAGGCTGAATGTGGCCCTGAAGTTTTATAGAGGCTATTAATCTCTCAGCAAATCTTTTATTTAGAAACAGGGCAAACTTTAGCGGGCTTCCCGGTCATCAATTTGGAAATCACTAACCTTGAATTATTTTAAGCTTTATTATAAACTTCCATGAAGTAAACAGACTCTTTATAAGCGAAGGCCAATATGTGTATTTTCATGGGTAGGTTTGATCCCATAGACGGGCATTTGAGCTGTTCCTACATTGCCTCCACAGAGCCAGGTATTAGCATACATTGTTACCATACATCCTTTCTAGATACTCAGGGTGAAATAGAAATCTCCTGCTCTTTGAAAATAATTAGCCCTGAATTATAGATTAAAATGTATAGGTAATGAGACGTCCCTGGCAGTCCTGTGGTTTAGACTTAGCCTTCCACTGCAGGGAGTGCAGGTTCAACCCCTTGTGGAGAAGCTAAGATCTCACAGAAAACATAAAAACAGAAGCACTATTGTAACAAATTGTATGCAACAAATTCAATAAAAGACTTCAAAAATGGTCCACATCAAAAAGCTTTTAAAAAGTGTACAGATAAAAGTCAAATAAATGAATAAAATCATGATTTGTTCTTTCCTAAGAACATTTTATAAATGTTTATAAACATTTATACCTGAAAATGAAATGCACTTATGTTAAACTGGTTAAATTTCAGGGGGAGCCTCATACAGAAGCCATTGTGTTTCCCTGTTTGTCTAAGACTGTACATGGTTGCAACCCAAGTTTGCCGCTCTTTTCATAAGAACGATCTCCTTTACTTCTTTACTGTAAACTTGCTCCAAGGTTTTCCATTGACTACACTAGTTTTTTTTGTACAAAGTCCCTAATTAGACCCACTGTCAGGATACAAGTGCCGGATGGCCAGGGCAGGGGAGCCGGGGAGTTAGGGGCTGCCACCAGTAAAATTAGAATTCTGCAGGAAAAGAAACAGCAAGTCATCAAATCCATGGATCTGCCTAACAGAACCAGAGGGCATTCAATTTCAACCAGCTGAGGGAACAAATTTGATCTTAATTACTTAGAAGCTCCTACAAGTTGTGAGGAAGCCACAGCTTAAGAAGGATCAGCCTCCTAAGTTCTTGATAAATTAGTTTCTCAAGACTAACCTTTTGGATGCCAAAGAAATATATCACGTGCGTGGCAGTCAGGAAAATGTCAGTGTTCAAAGGGGCAAGGTAAACGGCTAAGGAAATCACGAAAATGACATCTATGCATGCTTAACAATATGCTAAACCTGAAAAATAAAGATTACATTTAAATATAAAATTGAAAGAAGAACTGCCACATATTGGCAAAAGTGTTTCAAGCTGCCATGTTCAACTCTTGCCTTAATTAATTCCAGCACTTTCCTTCCCAGCGTTATACCCTTTTTAGAGTTTTTCTGCAGGAATACGAACTGACTCTGGAAAAAGCCCCACTTCGCCATGTTTAGCTGATGCATCAGAGAACAGGGCTACCCACCCTCTTGAGACATCAAAACTATGGTCCCTTCCATGATGAAAAGGGCAAAGCAACAGGCAAAGCAATCCTGGCTTCGTGATTGACCAGGACGGGAAGAGGAGGCCAAGCAAAGACATGGGCTTCCCCACGAATCCCTTCTCCAGTGGGAACCAGCATGGCAAGAAAACCCAGGCAAGCTTGATGTGCATGGGGAGCTCCTTTACAAACATGAAGTTTAACAATGGCTCCTAAGAAAGAAAGAAACTGATTTCACGCCAACACTCGGTCTGTAAACCATGTCATCAAAATTGCTTATGAAAACCCACAGAAAGAGCGATCTCTGCATTACCACAAGTATTTCACCTCCATTTTATAAAATTGGTATTTTGATTAAATGTGCTTCACTCTGATGAATTCCACAAAGAGAAACGAATGGAAAATGTCAGCTGAATTCTTCATGCTGGGGTTAGCAACCACCCCCTCATGAAAATCAAAGCCTTCCAAAGATTTTTACCTGGTAAATTAGATAAATCTGCTCCTTCCTGGGGTGTTTTTTTTTTTTTCATTGTCATTCATGTGAAAAGGTGTCACTATAATAATGCTGATTTCTTCCTGACACTGTTAACTGACATCATACTATCTTTTGGATTTTTCGGGAAAGAGATGAGATAAAAGGCAGTTTCCTTGGCCAGGGGAATTTTCATTTTCCATATTAATACTACATTATCATCAAATCGTTTCCTGAAGTTTTGATCCTAAGCCTGGAAGAACAGAAACACCCTTTAAAAATGCCTCTCCAGAGACCTGGCCCAGAAGAAGCCCCATCTTCCTATTCTGACACACGTATTCTGTGCTTACCTCCTATCCACAAAGTGTCAGTCAAGACTAGTGACTTCCAAATTTACAGCATTAATAAGGAGAATTACTAAGTTGTATAATTTACTGGTAAACTTAAACTTATACAATCCCCAAGCTCCCCTTTGCAGTAATGTGAAGGCAGGCCAGGTGTATACGGCTTCCTACCCTGTCCTAGCGGGGAAGGCAATGGCACCCCACCCCAGTACTCTTGCCTGGAAAATCCAATGGACGGAGTAGCCTGGTGGGCTGCAGTCCATGGGGTCGCTAACAGTCGGACAGACTGAGCGACTTCACTTTCACTTTTCTCTTTCATGCATTGGAGAAGGAAATGGCAACCCACTCCAGTATTCTTGCCTGGAGAATCCCAGGGATGGGGGAGCCTGGTGGGCTGCCGTCTATGGGGTCACACAGAGTCGGACACGACTGAAGTGACTTAGCAGCAGCAGCAGCAGCACCCTGTCCTAGATACAGGCTACCAACCACCTGAGCATTCCACCTCTGGCAGGTCGTTTCATGAAAATCTCTATTTGTTCAAGTGCATAGTGAGAAGACGAAAGTGGGAGGCCCGCTGTGCCTCGATCTACCCATTTCGGCAAAGCTGAACTCAGCATTCCACCTCTGGCAGGTCGTTTCATGGAAATCTCTATTTGTTCAAGTGCATAGTGAGAAGACAAAAGTGAGAGGCCCGCTGTGCCTCGATCTACCCATTTCGGCAAAGCTGAACTCCTGTGCCTCCCTGCAGGAAGCAAAGACCACCAGCCTCAGCATTATATGATGTCACCCACCTGTGTGGCGTTTTATTAGTTACTTAATGTTTCTGGGCCTGCAGATTCCTAACCATGAATGATGTAGGCAGCTTAGACCCTGTGGGCATGAACCCCAAGGCACCACTGAGGTTCTTCCAGGGGTACAGGACCACAGACTGGCAAACAGACATCCAGCACTTACCTACACTTTTTCCAAACATGTACAAATGCTGTTCAGTAACATTCAGATTCGGAGAAGGCAATGGCACATGAATGATGTAGGCAGCTTAGACCCTGTGGGCATGAACCCCAAGGCACCACTGAGGTTCTTCCAGGGGTACAGGACCACAGACTGGCAAACAGACATCCAGCACTTACCTACACTTTTTCCAAACATGTACAAATGCTGTTCAGTAACATTCAGATTCGGAGAAGGCAATGGCACCTCACTCCAGTACTCTTGCCTGGAAAATCCCGTGGACAGAGGAGCCTGGTGGGCTGCAGTCCATGGGGTCGCTGAGAGTTGGACATAACTCAGTGACTTGACTTTCACTTTTCACTTTCATGCATTGGAGAAGGAAATGGCAACCTACTCCAGTGTTCTTGCCTGGAGAATCCCAGGGACGGCGGAGCCTGGTGGGCTGCCGTCTATGGGGTCGCACAGAGTCGGACACGACTGAAGCGACTTAGCAGCAGCAACATTCAGATTAATGCAAAGTATTACTGATAAACAACTCTTTTTCATCATGGATTTTCTGACTCAAAAGATACTACGAAAAAGTATGACCTCACTTATATATGGAATCGAAAAAATAAAAACAAGGTCACAGGTACACAGAACAGATGGATGGTTGCCAGAGGCAGAGAAACAGGCAAAGGGGGTCAAAGGTACAAACTTTCAGTTATTTTAAGTCCTGAGACAGCATGGTAACTGCAGTTAATACTACTGTACTGCACACTTGAAAGTTGCTAAGAGAATAGATCTTATAAGTCCTCAACATAAGAAAAAACAATTTTCTGTAAACATTATCAAATATCTGTATATATGAATCATCATGTCATATACTTGCAACTAATCTAAGTGTGTATGTCAATTATACCTCACCTTTTAAAAACAGATACCAATGGTTTAACTAGCATTATATAGGGGTCTTGGAAGTGTTTTTTTTTTACATTTAAAACTGGGTTCCATATAATCAGTTGTTGTCCTTCAGCTGCTGAGTCGTGTCTGACTCTTTGTGACCCCATGGACTGTAGCATGCCAGGCTCCTCTGTCCTTCACTACATAATCAGAAGAACTAGGAAATCAGTGGTCTAGAATCTAGATCATCTCTACAGCTCCTTTATAGGNCTTCAGCTGCTGAGTCGTGTCTGACTCTTTGTGACCCCATGGACTGTAGCATGCCAGGCTCCTCTGTCCTTCACTACATAATCAGAAGAACTAGGAAATCAGTGGTCTAGAATCTAGATCATCTCTACAGCTCCTTTATAGGGATGGACACATCATCTATCCTTCCTGAAATAGCAGTCCACCAGGTTAAACCCACACAATTTCAGACATTGTCATTTATTTTGTCATTAATTTTTTAAAATCATAAAATGGAAAAAAAGAATCTGCAGTTTAGTCAGTTATCACCAAACATTTCTATTACATCCAAGGCTACCTAAACATTTACTTCTCTGTGGCCCGAAAATCCTGAAAAAGACGGGAACTAAGTGTATGGTTTCCAGCCAGTCATAGTTATTTAGACTTAAAGCCCATCTCCGCCTGTATTATGATGGGAGTAATACTAAATGCCTCTTAAAAACCATTTAATACCTTCTCTGACTTTTATGGTACATCGAATTACAAGCTCACTCTCCTGAAAGAAAACAGTCTACATTCTAACACAGCTCCATGTAAAAATGAATAATTGATAAGTAAGGGGCAAAGAGCTTAGAAAACCTAGAGGTATCACATGAATAGTAAAAAATAATGCAGACAGACAACCGGTGGCCTGAAACTGAGCAAGCATTCAACAAAAAGCAATCAGAGAAGCTGGACAGATGCCTGTATGGGTTCCCTTTCTTTCCTCTTCTTTCTGGAAAGGAGCTCTGAACTTGGACAAAAGGCAAGTGTCTCAGAACAAACACAATCAGCTACTGGAGAGGTTCTGGAAGTGGGGAGTCGGGGACAGGGGGCGGTAAGTGTGTTGCAAAGCCTTGGGCTTTCTAGGTCACTGCCAGAAATGTGCCTGGGGCTCCCAGTGATCGAAGGAGGCACAGGTCCCACTGGGAGTAACCCGTGAGGTTATTCACAGTTTAACCAGCATTATAAAGGGGTCTTGGAAGTGTTTTGACATTTAAAAGAGGGTCCCATATAATCAGTTGTTGTCCTTCAGTTGCTGAGTAGTGTCTCTTTGTGACCCCATGGACTGCAGCATGCCAGGCTCCTCTGTCCTTCACTACATAATCAGAAGAACTAGGAAATCAGAGGTCTAGAATCTAGATCATCTCTACAGCTCCTTTATAGGGATGGACACATTGTCTATCCTTTCTGAAATAGCAGTCTGTCCACCAGGTCAAGCCCACACAATTTCAGACACTGTCACTTAACTTTGTCATTAATTTTTTTAAGTCATAAAATGAAAAAAGAATCTGCATTTTAGGAAGTAACTGAGCTTACCATGAGTAAGCTGAGCTCATGAGTAACTGAGCTCAGTAACACATGAGGAGCCCTCTACACCCAGGTGTCCACTGGCATCTCTTTGTGTAACCAGCCTCAGCACCAGAGACACCTCCCAAGAATCCCTCCATCAGGAATTCAGCACTGTCCCGACTCAGTGAATAAGGGCTGGGGTACTCACACCCTTCAGCGTGGACTCTGAATTCACTGATTCATTTCTGTGATCTTTATATGGGACCTTGGACTGTCCCATGAGAAATGTGCCTACAAACAACGAACCATTTCCCTTCTTTCTTACTGAAAGCACACAGAATCACAAGCAAGAAGACCAAAGTTTCTAAAACACGTAGGCCCATCTTTCCCGCACTTCACTCCTCTCAGCTGAGGTGGAAAAGGCAGTTTTACCCTCTTTTCCCCAGGAACCTGCCCTTTCTACTCGGGGGTGGGAGTGAAATGAACTAACCCGACTATGAAACCCCCTGCAGCACCAAACTGTGTCTGATTCCCTGAGAAGCCAGAGTGCTCCGTAGTTCTCCCCAGTCTCATTCCTCAATTCCTTCTCCACCCCCGGGCATGTTTTTCTTCTTGCCCTGAAACAGCTTAGATGAAAGTTATGGGGCATATTTAACATGATTAAGGTCCAGGAACACTAGTAAAAAATACGTAAATTCAGCTAAACGGAGACTTGGCGCTCTTCGTGAAGAAAAACTCCAGAGGAAAACCTCACAGGCAAGAGCCAACTTTAACAGAAAGGGCTCACATCACACCTGAACTCACTGCCTGCCTGCACTCGTTTCCCGCAAGCACTTCTTTCCCATTTGGGTGGCCCCCATCTACGTAACTCCCAGCAGAGGCAGTCTGTTCATAAACACAGGTCCACGCCTTAAAAGAAATTCAGCAGCATATGAAGCCCAAGGCACCTCTTCCCAGCATTAGCTGCATATTCTCCACGGAATTCAAGGAAGAAAAGGATGTTTGCTGGGCCCTCCCAGCTTATCTCTGAAGGGAGTCTCCCTGGGGCTCAGATGGGCCACAAGCATCCTTCCCTAATTTAATGGTAAAAACCAGAGATGGCCAGGCCCAGGGTCGGCTCCACGCATCTGGCAGTGCAGCGCCCCAGAAAACAGGAGGAGGCGACCGCATCATCCCTCGCCAAACGGCCAGCTCACAGCTTGTGTCCTGCCTCCCAGAGGTGAGCCGGAGCCAGAGGTCCTCGGTAGGTGGAAATACATGCTGCTGCTCATCAGAGCGAAGCCCAGGCTGCTACTTGGTTAACTGGCTCCATTCACGAGTCGCCAAGACACAAAAGGCAGGGGCCACCATGCCCACTTCACAGCCACCGCCCCCAGGGCTGCGGCACCCTGCAGAGACGCCCACCATCTGCAAGCTGCCCAGCCCAGCCACCGCCACGCCTCCACTCCTTGGCTCTCTTCGGAGTTTAAGGGAAGGGGGTGGGAAGCTGGGCTAGTTCAATAGGATTTGTTTTCTTAACTGGAAAGGACGATGATGCTTTCTGACCATCCCTGGTATGTAAGCCCACACTGAGGCCATGCCACGAGCAGGACAGAACACACAACGTGCCCTACCGTAAGGGTACTTGGTATCCAGGATGTTCTCCGCTGTCCGCCTCCAAGGCAAGAGGTCATCGCTGCACCCATTTGGCATCCCGTTGTACCCGATGCCCACGATTTTGTTTTCTGCATTCACAATGCAGGCACCGACCTGCGGGGAAACACGCCCAAAGGCTTGATGATTTCGAGGGGCCGGTCTGCCACTGCAGAGGCAGCAAATGAGACCAGAGGCCTGCGGAGCTCCAGAATGGGCAGGCAGCCTGTGGAGGGGCCGAGAGCTCTGTCTCCTTGGGGTAGGAGAGACAGTGAACAGGGGTGTGTGACAATTTACTCTCTCACAGGAAAATGTGAGCAGGCAGGAATGCTGTGCAAAAGGCAGTAGATTGACTCTGCTTTTCTAAGTTGGCAGGGGTCCCCGGAGTCTCTTCCTTCTGTAATTTGCTCACTTGTGGGCATCTCCGTGTCTGTCTGCCAGTGTCCAAACATTCTCCTGCAGAACTCGATTACCTGGGAATTCGGATCTTTGCTCCTCTGTGCTGACAAGAAGGCCACCGCCATGAAATACTCAGGCCATTCGAGATAGTCATCACGTTTTCTGCAGGGAACTTCGCTCATGCTGGGTCTAGAAGGCAAACACACAGCAAAACAGCAGTCGACAAACACATTTTGGTCAATCTGCTTTCCAATTCGACCCAGGCACACGTCAGCTTTGGCTCTCCAAACTTAAAACAATTTCTATTGACATTTATCAATCAGACATCACAGCACATTAACCCTGGACATTCTGTGGTCTTAAGAAAGAAAAAAAATTAAGTTAACTATTTCAAGTTTGCCTGTGTGGCTGCATCTTCCCAAACAGTATATCTAGTTACTACTTTCTCATAGGATTTTTTTTTTTTTTTTGCAAGTTACTACACATGCCTGAACTACAAATCATTCTCATCTTTCACCTCTCTCCCTTATCAAATGATGTCAGCACAAGAGGGCAGGGGAAAAGAGAACATTTTTTGACCATCTAATCTACCCTGCGTGCACGCTAAGTCACTCCAGTTGCGTCCAACTCTGTGACTCTATGGACGGTAACCCGTCAGGCTCCTCTGTCCACGGGGATTCTCTAGGCAAGAACACTGGAGTGGGTTATCGTTTCCTTCTCCAGGGGATCTTCCCAACTCAGGGATTGAACCCATGTCTCTTATGTCTCCAGCATTGGCGGGCACACTTCTAACCAATAGGGCCACCCAGGAAGCCGGATCTACCCAGCACAACCTCTTTCAGATACTCTTAAAGGTTGTACACATCAACTCAATGAAGGCTCCTCTGAGTTAAGGTAACTCACACCCCTCTTACAGAGACTCAAAGAACTTACGTAACTCGCCCTAAATCAGGTGGGATTACTATCCACGCCAGAAGGATTCCATATGACTCCATCCTAGCTGTGATATTCCTGGATCCCTATCCTTTCCCTTCCCTTAGTTTCCCCAGATGGTACAGAAATTATCCACCCTGAGTAGTGATTCAAACGAAGAGAAACTATTTACTCTTGCTATGATTATGGCAAGATTTCAGTAACATTGGCCTACACTCAGGAGAAGAAACCGACTCTACAACGGGGACAGAGCCCCTAAAGTGGGCTAAAACTGCCAGCAAGGGGGAGGGGCCCTTTCAAGGGAGAGGAAAACAGAGCAAAGAAACAGAGCAACAGAGGAACCGACTTCAGTGAGTCTGGAGAAAGCCTAGGCATCTGGGCTTAGGAAAGGTGAGCATTTCCCGGCAGCTCTGCCGCGACGCTTACAGCTAGGAGCAGCGCCAGAGGGTGCCTACGACTGGGTACCATCCACTGGGAACCATCCAATTTGTTGTTGTTTAGTCGCCAGTCGCTCAGTCACCTCCGACTCTTTGCAACCTCGTGGGCTGCAGGGCTCCAGGCTCCTCAGTCCGTGGGATTTCCCAGGCAAGAATACTGGAGCGGCTTGCCATTTCCTTCTCCAGGAGATCTTCCCCTCCCAGGGATCGAACCCTTGTCTCCTGCATTGGCAGGCGGACTCTTTACCACTGAGTCCCCAAACTTGTTCATTCAAAGTTTAAGGGTTAGCACCCAAACTCGCTGCAGGGGGCCCGGGATGAGTGCTTGCCAAACAAGAAAGCGAAGACGGGAAGGAGAGGGGAACTTAATACCCCGGTTTGGTCTAGCGCTCGCCGCCGATGCCGCTGGTCAGGCGGCAGGGTCACAACCCGCCCTCCTCCCGCCCCGACCCCGGGCCGGAGCCCGCCGCCCCGCTGCACACGTGGCCGCTGGAAGTGACTTCCAGAGCCTCCGCCCCCGGGGCCCCGGCGCGCGTCCTCGTCTCCCGCGGCGGGGAGAGGGCGTCTCGGAGGCCACGGGGCCCGCCGCGAAACGCACCGAGCGCCGCCGACCCCGCACGCGTTCCCCGCGGCAGCAGGTGTGACCGCGAGCGGGAGTCCCCGGGGCTCCGCGCGCCCGGGCCGCGCCACGTGGCCCGCACCGCCGCCCCCGCGCCCCCTCCGGCCCCGGCCGGCGACCTGCAGGCCAGCGCCCGTCCCCGCCGTCCCGCCGCCGCCGCCGTAGGAGGAAGTCGGCCGAGGGGGCGGGCCCGCCGCGCGGCCGGAAGGCGGCGGAGGCCCGGGCGGGCGCGCGGCCGGGGAGGGGTCCCCGGTGGGGTCGCGGGCGCCTCCGCGTGCCGGCACGCCGGGAGCCCGGCCAGCCCACCCGGAGGTCCGGCCGGCGGCCTCTGGGCCTGGGGCGGGGACGACTCCTCCCGGGACCCCGTCCCCACTTTGTTGTGGGGGGTGTGGTTTGGGGTTCGCCGTGACTTTGATCCGGTGGCTGCGACCTGGGCGGTCGCCCCGCCGCCCTGGGTCCTCCCGAGGGACCGCCGGCAGCCGCTCCCCCCCAGGCTCCGACTTCAAGACAACCGCTGCTTTTTTTCGGAACTCTGGATCTGAGGGTAGTTTTTGTTGTTGATGGTGCAGGTTTGGGGTGTTTCTCCACCACCACCACCGCTTGGGTCTACCGTCAGCTACTTAAAGCTCTCGCTATAAAGCAGTGTGATAGAAACTATGCGAGTAAAAGGCCCGAAAGAGTCCATAGCAATCAAACCGAAAGGGGCAGGAAGGAAGAAATGGTTTTGGCCTCTGGAGTGGGCCTCCCGTGTCGCAGTAGCAGCTTCGGTTTCTGGCAGGAAGGGTTCGGAGGCAGCGCACAGAAGCTCTGCCTCGAGGCACAAATGCCTCGAAGCTGTATTTGCATAGGCGCTTTGCTTGGCCAGCTTCCAGTTCCTACTCAAATTCTGTGGAAGGGCCTGACACGTGTGCTGAACTAGCCTGCTACCCCTTCCCGGCCCCCAGCCCTGTGCACACCCCCTCCTGGTATTCCCCATGAAAGGTTTGCTGGCTATAAAATTGTGCATATTTTGTTACAATTGTTAAAAAGATCAGCAACACACAGTACAGGTCAATAGGAAAGACCTTGGGTGACATTTCTGAGTCATATGCTCCAAGGCACTAAATCTGATTTTAACTTTGGTATTCTATTTTCAGACATCTAGCCCCTAAGTCTGGTGGAACACTGGTTCCACCACAGAGAATGACAAAAGAACCCCTTTCTGTCTCACATACGGGGCTTGAGGATACTGTCAGCACTCCATAAATAACAGCTAGTGTAGTAATCATGAGTTCTGATCAGCACCTCCCAGATCTGAGCCTCTAATCCAAACAAAAGCGTGTTAACTATATTAATTTAGCCTCACAGAGGAAGAATGATGAGAATAAACAGTTGGTTCTATCTAATTTCTCACTACAGCAGACACATCATTCTTCATCTCCATGGTCCAGCCTGTAGATTCAATAATTAAATTATGTACTGCGTTCAGTGAATGCCGGGAAAGCGAAGGGGGAAAATACTTCATCGTTAACTATAGATTTTTTTTTTTTAATAAGACTCAGTCTGGAAAGAGCTACATAGATTAAGATGATGATTTTTAATGTCAAGTTAACTTTACTCGGCTGTCTTGTTGCCACTAAAATATATTATATGCTGAGCCCCTGGTTCCCCTCCCCTCTCCCAAATCCACTGCTTGGTCCACTTCACCCTCAGCTACAGTCTTTGCATCTTCATAGATCCATTTCTCTTCTTACCAACCTCCAACTTATACATCACCCGTTGCTGCTGGTCTTTCAACCACAACATCATTAAGCTTTCTTCCTTCCTCTGCTCTGTAAAGACTGTCATACATAATTTAGTTACTTCTCATCATTCTCCATTTTGGTCAACTCTCACACTACCCTCTGCAATAAATTCAGGATCCTGCTTGCTGCAAACACATTACCCTCAGTGTTCCTGCATTTCACTGAAAGTCTCTCATCTTATTAGATGACATCATTCATAATACAGGAAACCCTCCTGATTCATGGTTTCACAACCTGAGGTTTCAATTATTCTACACACACAGTGAACCCAGGCAGCCCAGGAGGGAAAAAAAAATGCCTTCCTTGGTTATCTTGCTCATTAACACCCTATAACTCCAAGTGTGACTGTAGGTGTTAAAGCTCTCCTGTTAATACCTTGCATTTTGGTTTATAATTGAAGATCTTCCTCCACCCACCGCAGACACAGGGGCTCACTATTTTCAGCCACATCAAGTGTGAGGAGGTTTCACACGGGGTGAACACAATCAGCTGTTTGAAGGATTATGGTCATGGGCTTTGGCTTGGTGCCTCTATTTACAGGCCTGTGGGTTATCTACGTCTGATCTGTAGCACAATCTGGAATATATTTCAGTACCTTGAAGGTGGCGGATCCAGGTTAAAAGGCAGCCTCAGATGGGGCTTTGATGGCATTCATAGATGTCGGCTCTATCAAGACACTGCTCACCACTTCTTAACTACCCAGAAAAGGAGGTGATTCGCAACCCAAAAACAGAGGCAGGAAGTGAGGAAAGTCACCGATCTGGGGGCATCAAGTTTGTCATGGAAAAAGAGCACCTGCCTTGGCGTCTAACAAGACTGTGATCTCCAATTCCACTTCTTACCATGTGATCTTCAAGAGTCTTTTGTTTCCTTATCTGTAAAATAAACAACATTCATGCATTCGATCATTTTAAAGTAATTCTCTATGCATTAGGTGAAGTGAAAGTCACTCAGTCATGTCCGACTCTTTGCAACCCTCTGGACTCTACAGTCCATGGAATTCTCCAGGCCAGAATGCTGGAGTGGGTAGCCGTTCCCCTTCTCCAGGGGACTTTCCCAACCCAGGGATCAAACCCAGGTCTCCCACATTGCAAGCAAATTCTTTACCAGCTGAGCCACCGGGAAAGCCCAAGAATACTGGAGTGGGTAGCCCATCCCTTCTCCAGAGGATCTTCCCAACCCAGGAATCAAACCGGGGTCTCCTGTATTGCAGGCAGATTCTTTACCAGCTGAGCCATCAGGGAAGCCCATGCATTAAGTGCTGTGAATCTCAGTGACAAACAAGATAAACCCATTCTTGCCTTCACAGAGCTTACCCACCCCACCCCAAAATAAATACTAAATAAATGACCCTCATTCATTGCTGGCTCAGTTAATGCAACAAATGCTACTATTAGGTAACACACCCATCGGAATATTTTTGTTCTTTATCCAGTCATTGTCAGAACCAAAAAACTTCTTTCCATAGCGCAACCACAACCCTTAGACACAAAGGACCGCTAGAGGGAGCTGTTTAAACCTTAAGTAAGGGGATGCGTGGGCCAGAAGAGAAGTCAATGTAAACTATAGGAAATTACAATTAATTATATGCTCTTGTCAATATACACATTTGTGTACATGTGTTAGAGCAGGAAGTCGGTTGTTCATGGTTAATGAAAGGCAGACAGACTACAAATTGACTTCAAGATTCCTAAACAAGATGGGGGTTTATGAGTGGAGGTCCCCAATTATTTTTATCATGACAGAGCTTCAGAGTGATAACAAAGATCAGTGAAGAAGTGTTAACTTGTCATGTGCACAAAGCTGGGTGCCTTGCTATTGTGTATCAATAAATGTTTGTGGACTAAATAAAGGAATTTTGTTGTTTCGTTTAGTCTCTTAGTCATGTCTGATTCTTTGTGACCCCCTGGACAGTTGCCAGGCTCCTCTGTCCATGGGATTCACCAGGCAAGAATACTGGCGTGGGTTGCCATTTCCTTTTCCACGGGATCTTCCCAACCCGGGGATCAAACCCACATCTCCTGTATTGGCAGGCAGATTCTTTGCCACTGAGCCAGGGTGGGTAGCTGTTCCCTTCTCCCTGGGATCTTCCCAACCCAGGGATTGAACCCAGGTCTCCCACATTGCAGCTGGATTCTTTACCATCTGAGCCACCAGGGAAGCTTAAGAGTACTGGAGTGGGTAGCCTATTCCTTCCCTTCTGCAGAAGATCTTCCCAACCCAGNTCCCTGGGATCTTCCCAACCCAGGGATTGAACCCAGGTCTCCCACATTGCAGCTGGATTCTTTACCATCTGAGCCACCAGGGAAGCTTAAGAGTACTGGAGTGGGTAGCCTATTCCTTCCCTTCTGCAGAAGATCTTCCCAACCCAGGAATCAGACCGGGTCTCCTGCGTTGCAGGCTGATTCTTTGCCAGCTGAGCTGCCAGGGAAGCCTAAATAAAGGAGTTAATAGGCAATAATTGCTTTATGCCGGACTTTTCGGAGCATCCATCCCACGTGTCAAAAGAAGTATTCCTTGAGACGGCCCTGGAGGTCCAGTGACTAAGACTCCAAGGTCCCAACACAGGGGTCCCAAGTTCAATTGCTGGTCAGGGAACTAGATCCCACACGGCTCGAGTCAGAATTCGCATGCTCCAACTTAGGATCCCACATGTTGCCGCTAAGACCCAGCGCAGCCTACGTACATAAATACTTTAAAAGGAAAGAAAGAAAATGAGGAGGGTTTTGGTGCAACCCTGGGAGCACAGGAAGATTTAGTAGCTTAAAAAACGAAGGGGAAGTCTTCCTGTGTAAACCCTATTATACACCTCTATCTGCTTCCTTTTTCTCCTTGTGCTTGCTGGACCTGGAAAGACATTAGTAAGTAAGACACAGGAGCAAGTGGCTGAGGAGCCAAGGGAGAGTTGAGTTGTTTTCCAGACTTGAAGTATCTTAGTCTTAGGATCCGAGTCTTGGCCAGGGCCAGAGCAGCAGGCAGCTGGGAGGCTGTCTGTAGCATATCAGTTCTCCCCACGACTTGCTTTTCCTTCACAGAGCTGCACTTGCAGCCTCTTTCACACATAACTGGTTGAAGTTGATGGAAATTACATGTCTTATCACTTCTTAAAAGAAAAAAATATATAGAAAATGCAAATCTAAAAGAAATGGGCAATTTTCTTGTACCACTTTATAGTTCTGTGTAAGTTACCAAGTGCCAATCATTCTTACTTTTTAAAATTCAAAGTTGTCAAGCAGCACGCAGGCTTTCAGTGTTGTACAAGAAAAGATAATGCTTCATGTGAAACAGTCACTTATGTTAGTTCTGCAGACGTGCCTGCCTACCAAAAGAGAATTTAGCAGATTGCTGGTTTGGGAGAAATATTAATGACCTCATTAACTGATCCCCTCAGCTCTGGGGTCACCATGGAAAGGTAATCAACAAGGTATTACAGTTCTGGATACAGAAATCTTTACTGACATCAAAGTCACCACTCATTTTGTAGTGCGTTTTTAACTGATGTAACAAGGTGAATGCCCAAGAATCAGCATAAATGAGAGGACCTGTTAAACTGTACTGGGAGGTTAATGGCTATCATAATCTGCTTGGAGTGTTGTGCCTTCCATCAGCTCACCAGAGCGCTCGCTAGGGGTAAACGTCTAAAACGAAAAAGCAAGAACCAAATTCATGCTTTAGTCCTGCAGTTCACCTGCTGTTGTTCTTCAGTCGCTAATTCACGCCTCACTCTTTGGCATCCCAAGGACTGTGGCCCATCAGGCTCCTCTGTCCAGGGGATTTCCCGGGCAAGAACACTGGAGTGGGTTGCCATTTCCTTCTCCAGGCACTGGAGTGGGTTGCCATTTCCTTCTCCAGGCACTGGAGTGGGTTGCCATTTCCTTCTCCAGGCACTGGAGTGGGTTGCCATTTCCTTCTCCAGGCACTGGAGTGGGTTGCCATTTCCTTCTCCAGGGGATCTTCCCCACCCAGGGATCGAACTCGAGTCTCCCGCATCGGCAGGAGGGTTGTCTACCTCTAAGCCACCAGTGCAGCCCGTTGCAGCTCCCTCCAGGTGTGTGCAGTGAGGGTAACATCTGCGGTCTTGCGCATGACAACAACAGTCGAGGCCATGAAGTGAAAAGTCCGCTTCTACAGGCATGAACAAGCAAAATAAAGCAGGAAGCCTATCCTGTCTGAGTCGCTGCTGACACTGTTCACAGTAAGAAATTCTAAGCTTGGATGCAGGAGGTGATGGAGAACAATGTGGCAACGACAAGGTCACAGTCTGTCCACGCCCCTTTGGGATCAGCCTCTGTCTGCTGCAGCGTGTGACTGACAGCCCAGAGACGATGCCCAGTGCACGGAGCATTCTGAGACACTCTGCTAGTCAGAGGTGATGGAGAACAATGTGGCAACGACGAGGTCACAGTCTGTCCACGCCCCTTTGGGATCAGCCTCTGTCTGCTGCAGCGTGTGACTGACAGCCCAGAGACGATGCCCAGTGCCAGCCACGGAGCATTCTGAGACACTCTGCTAGTCATGCTGTCTTCGAATTAGCCCTGGGTTGAGTTAAATATCCACCAAAAGGAGTGGAAGGATCCTCGTGAAATCATCCTTATGAGAACAGGAGAGATTTAATAGTTTGGTGGTTACAGTAACCACTAGCCTGCTAGAAAAATCAATATCTCCGCAGTGTTAGAATCACACCAAGGGGTCCTGGAGCTGAGCCCTGTCACTGAAGAAGAAACTCGGATTCATTAGAGCTGGAAGTCAGGATGTGCAGGGAGGTCAAGCACAAATACAACCTGGGCTCTTTTGTCCGCAAATTCAAGAAGATGCTCTTCTTTCAGGATCCAAGTTTTTTTTTTTTTTAAAGCACAGAATTTACAAAGCTGAAAGTGACCTCAACAATCACCGAGTCCAGCCCCTTCTCTTTACAGATGAGGAAATAGAGGCCCAGAAAGATGAGTTGGCTTGCTCCCATTCACCCAGCTGACCTGGTGAGATTTCCTCCAGGCGTCACAGGGCCCGTCCCCAGTGTTAGAGCCTATGAACAAAAGCACACTGCTCTTCATTTAGAGCCTCGAAGGAAGGCACTCTGCTCAGGCTTCCAGGAGCATCAAGAAAGTGGAATCAGTTTCTCCCAACTCTGCGCCTGAGAGAGGGTAAAACCACATGACGGGGGAACCAACGTTCGATGGTTAGGTTGCAATGTAAGGTGATGATAAAAAAGGTGTCCAGGGGACTTCCCCAGCGGTCCAGTGGTTACGCCTACGCATCGTAACTCAGGAGGCACAGGTTTGATCCCTGGTCAGGGAAAGACTTCTCTTTACAGATGAGGAAATAGAGGCCCAGAAAGATGAGTTGGCTTGCTCCCATTCACCCAGCTGACCTGGTGAGATTTCCTCCAGGCGTCACAGGGCCCGTCCCCAGTGTTAGAGCCTATGAACAAAAGCACACTGCTCTTCATTTAGAGCCTCGAAGGAAGGCACTCTGCTCAGGCTTCCAGGAGCATCAAGAAAGTGGAATCAGTTTCTCCCAACTCTGCGCCTGAGAGAGGGTAAAACCACATGACGGGGGAACCAACGTTCGATGGTTAGGTTGCAATGTAAGGTGATGATAAAAAAGGTGTCCAGGGGACTTCCCCAGCGGTCCAGTGGTTACGCCTACGCATCGTAACTCAGGAGGCACAGGTTTGATCCCTGGTCAGGGAAAGAAGATCCCACATTCTGCACAGCATGGCTTGGTGGGGGGGTGGAGGGGAGATGTGTATAAGAGACAGGCCTAAGGTAAACCTGCCTGCTTGGTATTTTTATTTACTTTTTCTCTAACCTCCCCCCACCCCCCCTTCCTCTCCTGCTGGGCCCACATTCCTAGGTCTTTGTCTCCGCCTGGTATTTTAGAAATTTTGGGAGAGGAAGGCAGTGGGTGGGGCGTTCTGGAAGCTGGGGGCAGGGGAGAGGGTGGTCACTTGCAGGGTCAGAGGTCAGGCCTGCTCCATTCAGCTGGGGCAGCCAGATTGTCGCCATGTGGGGGGGAGGGGCGTGTCCGAGCATCTGCCCGGGAAGCCCCGAAGGGGCAGCTCAGGCCCTGGAATTCCTGCCGCCAGAGGCCTGCTCCCTCCCTCCTCCGCGAGCCACAGTTCATGGCCTCTGCCACGTTTCTTTCTGCCTGTGGCCCCTCTGAACAGCCCTCCAGTTTATTCTTTCAAAATAACCTTAAATAAGCTGGTTCAGAGAGAGTTGCACCGATGCACACCCACATGCACCCTGCCTGCTCACTGAGTCTCACAGGGTCCAAAATTGTTGGGTTTTGACCTTAGAACCTGATAGGCGAGTGAGGTGTGGAGCTTCTGAATGGAGTGATGTCCCTCCAAAAAGTTTTACTCTAATAGAAAGTTTACAGTATGTGATCTTTGTGTTTTTTGGTTTTAGATAGTCTGTTCTTGGAAAAAAAAAAAGTTGGCCGGGGCTCTGTAACAACCTAGAGGAGTGGGATGGGGTGAGGGTGGGAGGGAGGTTCAAGAGGGAGGGGACGTATGCATACCTATAGTAGACTCGTGTCGGTGTATGGCAGAAACCAACACAATATTGTAAAGCAGTTATCTTTCAATTAATAAGTTACAAAATCCACAGTTGAATGGAAGCATTGCTGGGGCTCTGCTTTTACCTTCCTTTAAAAAAAAAAAACTCCCCCCCCC
>SJYX01022996.1:26143-36963 GCA_006410675.1 Oreotragus oreotragus | reverse complement strand
TGGAGGGGGGTGGTGGTGGCGGAATTTGCATGAGCTGTCCAGAGTAGATGGTGTGTGTCTTGTATAGAAAAATAGCCTTTTCTGCCCACCCAGGAAGTAGTTTATAGACATAGAGTTACCCCTGCTCTCTTTGTCATCACTGCCAGTAGATACAATATTCTGTTTATAACCCAGTTCCTTTTTCGGAATAAGTGCAAAATACACAAGATGCAAAGGATGAGAGCCTGCGACATAATAAGGATCACACGCATCTCAACCATCAGTACCAGAAGTTGCCCTAACTGTAGCCATTTACAACCTGGAGACAAGATCCCATCTTAGGGAATCGTCTTGTGTTTCTGTGTGAGTTGCTCAGTTGTGTCGGACTCTATGTGACCCTATGGACTGTAGACAGCCAGGCTCCTCCGTCCATGGGATTCTCCAGGCAAGAATACTGGAGTGGGTTGCCACTCCCTTCTCCAGGGGATCTTCCCGACCCAGGGATCAAACCTGGGTCTCCAGCATTGCAGGCAGATTCTTTCCAGTCTGAGCCACTAGACCTGTGCTTAAGCCCAGACAAGGAAGACTGCATGCCCTCTTCTTGTATTCACTGAATATTAACTGTTACTATGTCCCTAACATATTCACAGCCCCCTCCACAACCATGGACTTTCAGACAAATAAGTATACAACACATATACAAGGTCTTTCTACTTTGTTCTATTTAATCCAAGCCTTGTTGAAATCCCAAGGATAACATTGCTTTTTTAGATAGAGTCCCACTATCTTTGCACCTATACAAAAAGCATCGTATGAAATACATAAATAAGAGCAGGCAGGGAGCACACCCTTGCGGATTGGAGAAGATGCCTGGATCTGGCTTGGAGGCTGATAGTTTAAAAAACTAAGTCTGGCTGCTGGAAACCAACAATATCTCCACAATAATGCAGAGACCCCCATGTAAACTCCTTATCTTTGCCTTCCACTCCTTTATGTTTTCGTATGCATGGCTCCCTGTGAGACCCAGAGGAATTCCCTTTCTTGAAAGTCTTTGTTAATAGCCTATTCACTCCCTTGCTATTCTCACGCAACATCACAAATGCTATGTGCTGGCAAAAGGTGAGATAGCAAGTTTATGTTTTAGAGTGTAATTTCACTATGGAGCAATTCGTTTTGTTTGTAACAGCCTGCCACTGTTCCAGCCAGATGCAGTACGCCAGGCTCTGGGACAGAGGAAGGAACTTCATTTTCTAAAAATGGGGGCAAATTCTATCACTGATTTTAGTGGCACATTAAGTCGGTTAGTACTAGACAGAACCAACATTTCACATGCAGACATATTCTCTACTTGAAAGTCAAGTATCCTTCAAAAGACGGAGAAATTATTTGGGATTTCTGAAAACATCAAAGGAATCCCCTGCAAACCATCCCCATAAACGCCTCGATCAGTTTAGCAATCAGGGCCAGAGCCGATGGCTTTGATTTCTCTTTGATGCAAACCATAATACAGGATGGAATGGCTTTGGGAAATGCTCATAAGCAGTGGTCAGGAAAGTGGATTCTTCTATGTTACCAGCCAGACTCCCGCACTGATGGGCTGAAGCCCAGTTGATGGTTGGCATTATTCATTCACAATGCACATGACAAAGCGCTTCCCCCGCTTGCTTCATCCAAACAGAATCGCATCCTCCTGCTGTATGTACAGAGATTGCAGCAGTAACCGAGATGCTTGAAGAGTTTTTTCACCGCATATGCCTTTAGAGGTACACATTTGGCTCAGCAGAAGCTAAACATTTTTAAGAGCACAGTAAGAAATAGGCCAGAAAACATCAAAGCTTTATAGCTTTTGAGAAAACTTGATGGTCTTGCTGGTACAACTCCCTATGATATGGTTCAGTTGTAATAACAATAGAAACTGTATCAGTGCAAACTGCTGATGAAACATCAGAAAATGTAGCCAAGGGTCTTTTAAACCCATTTAAGAACTGTTCTTTTGAACTGTGCCTCTTAGCCTTGGAAAACCTCTTCGAGATTTTAAGCAGGGCTCTGGATGAACTGCAGAGTGAGAACCTGAAATTATCTCGTGCACTGGAATCAATATCAGGCGGTATTTTCTCTTTGAGAGAAATTCAACCCGACAGAAGAGAGTAGGAGCCGTAAGGAAACCGGGACCCTGGCTGAAACGCTTGCCTTAGAAAATACGCTGTAAAGCAGTCCACACGAGGTGATGCCACCAGAAGCAGAAAACCAGAGTGACAGAATCAAATGTGATCTGGACTTCAGAATACTTCATTATCACTACCACAGGTCACTAAACTTCACACCACGCATCCATCAGCCCGGATAGCCGTTCGGAAGCCGCCGCTGGTAGCTAGATGGCGCAGAGACCAACCACACACCCCGCGATCCCAGGCGAGCAGGGTTCAAATGGAGGCCTGGGTGCTCAGACCCAGGTTTGTTAGTCTCAAAGTGCTCTCTAGTGGCCAGAGGAACAGAAAATTATCTGACACTGGAAAGCACTTCGGCGGATGATTGAGAACTAGGGAAGAGGTCTTGGGACCGGCAGGGTAGAGATGCTGTCTAATGCAGTCTGCATCTCCTGGGTCTGGAGTGTTAGTCGCTCAGTTGCATCCCACTCTTTGCGACCCCATGGGCTGTAGCCCACCAGGCTTCTCTATCCTGGGTCTGTGAGAACCTTTTATGAGCAAACTTGCCATTTCCAACGACTGTGTTCCTACCTGTAAAACACTGATAAATCATTACGCTCAGCAGTGTAATTTCTATGCTGTGTGCTAGAGGCTTATCAAATTCACGGGGGGAAGCACTTGTAGGGGGCTCATTAGTGAAAGGTATGTTGAAATAGAATATAAAGTACATTGAGCTTGTCCATTTATCTGGCTGTGCCAATGCTCTCTGCTCTGCTTCATAAGCTTAAGTCATTGTGCTGTGCTTCGTAAGCGTAAGTCACTGTTTTAGGGAATGTGATGAGGTTAGGCGTCAGGCTTGGCTGAAAGAAAATCGTTTCTCAGCACCTGTATATTCCAAGCACAGTCCCATATTTTATCTCTGTGTGCATGCTCAGTTGCTCAGTCGTGCCTGACTCTTTGCGACCCCATGGAAGTAGCCTGCCAGGTTCCTCTGCCCATGGGATTTTCCAGGCAAGAATACTGGAGTGTATTGCATTTCCTCCTCCAGGGGATCTTCCCAATCCAAGGATCAAACCCAAGTCTCCTGTGTCTCCTGCATTGGCAGGTGAATTCTTTACCACTAGCATATTTGTTTAATCCTCACAAAGAATCCTCTGATGGAGGAATCACCATCTGGATTTTTCTTTTTTCCAGAGATAAGGTGGAGGTTGACAAACTTTTCCTAGAAAGGACCAGTGAGTAAATATTTCAGGCTTTGAGGGCCACCTGGCCTCTGTCACCTCTGTGTATCCACTGAACTCTGCAGTTACAGCGTGAACACAGTCAAGGATGATAGACAAACAAATGGGAGTGNCCCTGGAGAAGGAAATGGCAACCCACTCCAATATTCTTGCCTGGAGAATCCCATGGATAGAGGAGCCTGGCAGGCTACAGTCCATGGTGTCGCAAAGAGTCGGACATGACCTAGCCACAAAACAACAACAAAAACTTCAAATAGAATCATCCGGCCTTTAACCCCACCCTCCAGGGTACTTGGGTTGTCACACTTCCTTCAGCTTAAAGTGATACCTCTGGTCTCTCTGCCAGGAAATGCTGCACTGTCCACCTCACTTCAAACAATCCCAAATTGGTCCAAGCTCTTCACCCCTCCCAAGGGCATATTTATGACACTCAGAATCCTAGCTTTGTGACATGACCCCAAAACCCCACTTTCAATAAACCAACACTTGTAAGGGTAGGAGGGGAAAAGTCCATTTCAAACAGCAAACTCTTAATGCCCAGAGCCTATGAGACCTAAAATGACTGGGATGAATAGAGTGAAAACATGGGTCCTCTCATGCACATTCTCTTCTTGAAACTGAGACGGTCCAGCTTGACGTTTGGTACAAAGACAAACTGTTCTGGGCAGATTTTCCAAAGTAATCCAAAATCCCCGAGTCCCTCTATACAAATTGTCTACTGTGGTGACTTAATTTCATGTTTTTAGTTTTAAGGAGAAGAGATTTGGATAAATGTTCTAATGTAGTAATTAGCAATTACATTAACAGCATTGATTTCCCATTATGTTGTCCCATTATTTTAATTATATTTCTCTTTAAACAATTTTTCAGACTGCAATTTTTACTCAGATGAGCCTAACACCCCAGATAACCTCCCCTCGCCATTGTCCACCCAAATTGATAATGAGTCCTGTGCTATTTAACTTCACATCACACATTTTTTAAAATCATTCTGGAAGAGCTCTGAGTCAATGTATTCTCTTGAGCAATTACCGCCAGGAGCCAGAACCAACGTTGAAGTAATCAAAGCAGGTGGCCATTTGGCAAGGCTCTCTACACAAACAGCTCCTTGACATCCCACTAATGTGCTTGAAATCTTACCCTTGAAGAGCACTTTTGGGAGATCTTTGGGGGTTTTCAGTCTTTAACAGTTTCTGAAAAAGAACAACACATGTCAAGCAATAACCAGGAAAGAAGGCCACTTAACAAGAGCCTATAAGACACACCAAATACTCTCAAATGAGAGCTAACTAACACTCTATGGTTCATGCATTATTCTGAACACCTTACATGTATTAACTCATTTAATTCCTTCCAATACTTGTATAAGGTATGTAATAGTATGACCTCCATTTTACAGATGAGGAAATTGAAGCTCATCCAAGATCATCTAACAAATTAGGGGACTCGGTCAGAATTCAAACCCAAGCTGGCTGACTTCAGAATCTGTGCTCTTCACTGATGCCGTTTTACTTTCTGATATGTTTCTTTTTCAGCCCTCTCATGAGACCAGCATTTCATGTCTTCTTGGACAGATGTACTTAATGATCATAAAGTTAAATAACTTGGCCAAAGGCACACAGCTAAGTGTCCAGCTATTATGTAAACCCAGATATTTCTGACTCTAGAGACGTGCTTCTTCTCTGTTGCCTACCCAAGAATATATCACAATATCCAATCATGATGGTTATTTATGAGCAAGACCAAAACAACCAGGAAATAATAATAATAGGCTATATGGTCTACTAACTAACAGAAAAAATGGCAGATAGGTATGGCAGAGCTTACTAGCTGACTGACAAAACTATTTCGTCTTCCTCTTCCTCTTGGGCACACACTGCATTTTCAAACATCCTTTGTAGTCAAGTGTAATAAAGTATCTGAGTTTCAACCAGTGAGTTTGGGCCAAAATATTGTAGCAAAATATGTCAACTTTCTTTCCTCACACCTGAATGGAGAGATACCAAGAACCTAGAGTAAGGGGGAGCCACAAGAGTGAGGGAGCCTGGGTTCCTGATTGACCATGTAGAAGGTTGACCAACCAAGAAGAGATCCAAAGGATTCTGGCAATAATAAGTAAGCATTAGGAATTCCCTGGAGGCCTAGTGGTTAGGATTCTGGGCTTTCACTGCTGTGTCCCAGGTTCAATCCCTGGTTAGGGAGCTAAGATCCCACAAGGTGTGTGGCATGGTCAAAATAAAAAGTAAGCTTGTACAGTGTTGAACCATAGAGGTTTCAAACTTACCTCTTATAGCAACTACTGTTACACCAACTAATATAAGATAAAAGTTGAATGTTGTCATCAAAAACTTAGAGTAAGTTATTCATTTACAGTTGGATTTTGGATAGAAGAGAAATAAATGACTAACTCGGGTCGAAAAGCTGGAGATCATGTGGTTAAGCATCCACAAAACACTTGGCAATTCTTTCTCTACAGTAACTCGTAAAAGAGTTCATCACTTGCCTCCTGGCTTTCACGCCTAATGAAATGGGCTGCCATTTGGATGTATTGAGTAGCATCACATGATCTGATGTTATTAAATGATCACGTCTGGCTGCTGTGTTGAAATTAGTTTGCAGGTCAAGGGTAGAAGAATGACAAGAAGCTAGGAGGCTATTTCCACTGATCACAAAGAGTGAATTTGTGGAATGAAGACTCTCCTCCTACAGCTGGATGATGCCTGATTCTCCTAAAGACTGTTTCTGAACCACCAGGCCAGGTAGAGTTACCACCATGGGTTCTGAGGACACTATTGCTTCTGATTAATGATATTTCAAAAATAAATCAAAAGTGAAGAAACTATTTATATCTGAGCATTCAGTTTTTTCTTTGTTAACATTTTCTTTCAGATGTTTTTAATTTTCTTTTGAGATCTTATATATATATTAAAAAGCAGTGGATATCCAGTTAAATAATTGGACATAGATAGCCAATTTATTTAAAAGATCCTTAAATACCTAATTTTGTTGCCTGTAGAATAATGACTTCTATAAATTTGGGGTGTATGAAAATAGAAGGGATATTTCAGTCAGTTCAGTCGCTCAGTCATGTCTGACTCTTTGTGACCCCATGAATCTCAGCACGCCAGGCCTCCCTGNGACAGAGGATGAGATGGTTGGATGGCATCACCAACTCAATGGACATGAGTTTGAGTAAGCTCCAAGAGTTGGTGATAGACAGGGAGGCCTTGTGTGCTATAGTCCACGGGGTCGCAAATAGTCAGACACAACTGAGCGACTGAACTGAACTGCTATATAATGTAATATATATCTTGTGGGCCACAGTCCAAAGGGCTGCAAAGAGTCAGATGTGACTGAAGACTAAGCACAGTACATAGCACATGGCATATTGTGTGTGTGTATATATATATATAGATAGATAGATAGATTATATATTTATATGTATAATTTCATCCTAAAAAAACAGATTCTGACACATGTTGCAACATGGATGAACACTGAAAATACTATGCTATTTGAAATAACTCAGATGCAAAAAAGGACAAATAGGAAAAATATTTTATGATCCCATTTATATGAAACATTGGAATTAGGCAAACATTAACTCTAACCCTAACCCTAACCCTGGTGGCTCATATGGTAAAGAATCCACCTACAATGCAGGAGACCTTGTTCAATTGCTGAGAAGAGAAGATCCCCTGGGGGAGGGCATGGCAACCCATTCCAGTATTCTTGCCTGAAAAATCCCATAGACAAAGGATCCTGGCGGACTATAGTCCATGGGGTCACAAAGAGTCAGACATAACTGAGCAACTAACACTTTCACTACTTTTCATAGAAACAAATTAAATTAGAGGTTATCAAGGGCTAGAGGGAGGAGAGAATAGAAAATCATTGCTTAATGATTACAGAGTTTCTGTTTGAAATGATGAAAAGTTTTGGAAATAGTAATAGTTTCATAACATTATGTATATGATTAATGCTGCTGAATTGTATGCTTTTAAAAGGGCAAATTTTACATTATATGTATTTCCCCACAATTAAAAATAAAATAAGCTCCATCCCCACCATTTAGTTGACAGTTCTAAGCCTCCTCTTCCTTGTCCCCAGAATGACACATTACTTCCAAACTACTTGCATTCCCCCAAATGGGACACTCCCTGGACTCCAACCTAAACTCACATTGACACAGAAGGGACAGAAACTGCATTGTATCCAGATACTTCAAAATAAACCAGGGCTTCCCTGGTAGCTCAGAGGTTAAAATAAAAAAAAAAAATCTGCCTGCATGCTGGACACACAGGTTCGATCTCTGGGTCAAGAAGATACCCTGGAGAAGGAAATGGCAACCCACTCCAATATTCTTGCCTGGAGAATCCCATGGATAGAGGAGCCTGGCAGGCTACAGTCCATGGTGTCGCAAAGAGTCGGACATGACCTAGCCACAAAACAACAACAAAAACTTCAAATAGAATCATCCGGCCTTTAACCCCACCCTCCAGGGTACTTGGGTTGTCACACTTCCTTCAGCTTAAAGTGATACCTCTGGTCTCTCTGCCAGGAAATGCTGCACTGTCCACCTCACTTCAAACAATCCCAAATTGGTCCAAGCTCTTCACCCCTCCCAAGGGCATATTTATGACACTCAGAATCCTAGCTTTGTGACATGACCCCAAAACCCCACTTTCAATAAACCAACACTTGTAAGGGTAGGAGGGGAAAAGTCCATTTCAAACAGCAAACTCTTAATGCCCAGAGCCTATGAGACCTAAAATGACTGGGATGAATAGAGTGAAAACATGGGTCCTCTCATGCACATTCTCTTCTTGAAACTGAGACGGTCCAGCTTGACGTTTGGTACAAAGACAAACTGTTCTGGGCAGATTTTCCAAAGTAATCCAAAATCCCCGAGTCCCTCTATACAAATTGTCTACTGTGGTGACTTAATTTCATGTTTTTAGTTTTAAGGAGAAGAGATTTGGATAAATGTTCTAATGTAGTAATTAGCAATTACATTAACAGCATTGATTTCCCATTATGTTGTCCCATTATTTTAATTATATTTCTCTTTAAACAATTTTTCAGACTGCAATTTTTACTCAGATGAGCCTAACACCCCAGATAACCTCCCCTCGCCATTGTCCACCCAAATTGATAATGAGTCCTGTGCTATTTAACTTCACATCACACATTTTTTAAAATCATTCTGGAAGAGCTCTGAGTCAATGTATTCTCTTGAGCAATTACCGCCAGGAGCCAGAACCAACGTTGAAGTAATCAAAGCAGGTGGCCATTTGGCAAGGCTCTCTACACAAACAGCTCCTTGACATCCCACTAATGTGCTTGAAATCTTACCCTTGAAGAGCACTTTTGGGAGATCTTTGGGGGTTTTCAGTCTTTAACAGTTTCTGAAAAAGAACAACACATGTCAAGCAATAACCAGGAAAGAAGGCCACTTAACAAGAGCCTATAAGACACACCAAATACTCTCAAATGAGAGCTAACTAACACTCTATGGTTCATGCATTATTCTGAACACCTTACATGTATTAACTCATTTAATTCCTTCCAATACTTGTATAAGGTATGTAATAGTATGACCTCCATTTTACAGATGAGGAAATTGAAGCTCATCCAAGATCATCTAACAAATTAGGGGACTCGGTCAGAATTCAAACCCAAGCTGGCTGACTTCAGAATCTGTGCTCTTCACTGATGCCGTTTTACTTTCTGATATGTTTCTTTTTCAGCCCTCTCATGAGACCAGCATTTCATGTCTTCTTGGACAGATGTACTTAATGATCATAAAGTTAAATAACTTGGCCAAAGGCACACAGCTAAGTGTCCAGCTATTATGTAAACCCAGATATTTCTGACTCTAGAGACGTGCTTCTTCTCTGTTGCCTACCCAAGAATATATCACAATATCCAATCATGATGGTTATTTATGAGCAAGACCAAAACAACCAGGAAATAATAATAATAGGCTATATGGTCTACTAACTAACAGAAAAAATGGCAGATAGGTATGGCAGAGCTTACTAGCTGACTGACAAAACTATTTCGTCTTCCTCTTCCTCTTGGGCACACACTGCATTTTCAAACATCCTTTGTAGTCAAGTGTAATAAAGTATCTGAGTTTCAACCAGTGAGTTTGGGCCAAAATATTGTAGCAAAATATGTCAACTTTCTTTCCTCACACCTGAATGGAGAGATACCAAGAACCTAGAGTAAGGGGGAGCCACAAGAGTGAGGGAGCCTGGGTTCCTGATTGACCATGTAGAAGGTTGACCAACCAAGAAGAGATCCAAAGGATTCTGGCAATAATAAGTAAGCATTAGGAATTCCCTGGAGGCCTAGTGGTTAGGATTCTGGGCTTTCACTGCTGTGTCCCAGGTTCAATCCCTGGTTAGGGAGCTAAGATCCCACAAGGTGTGTGGCATGGTCAAAATAAAAAGTAAGCTTGTACAGTGTTGAACCATAGAGGTTTCAAACTTACCTCTTATAGCAACTACTGTTACACCAACTAATATAAGATAAAAGTTGAATGTTGTCATCAAAAACTTAGAGTAAGTTATTCATTTACAGTTGGATTTTGGATAGAAGAGAAATAAATGACTAACTCGGGTCGAAAAGCTGGAGATCATGTGGTTAAGCATCCACAAAACACTTGGCAATTCTTTCTCTACAGTAACTCGTAAAAGAGTTCATCACTTGCCTCCTGGCTTTCACGCCTAATGAAATGGGCTGCCATTTGGATGTATTGAGTAGCATCACATGATCTGATGTTATTAAATGATCACGTCTGGCTGCTGTGTTGAAATTAGTTTGCAGGTCAAGGGTAGAAGAATGACAAGAAGCTAGGAGGCTATTTCCACTGATCACAAAGAGTGAATTTGTGGAATGAAGACTCTCCTCCTACAGCTGGATGATGCCTGATTCTCCTAAAGACTGTTTCTGAACCACCAGGCCAGGTAGAGTTACCACCATGGGTTCTGAGGACACTATTGCTTCTGATTAATGATATTTCAAAAATAAATCAAAAGTGAAGAAACTATTTATATCTGAGCATTCAGTTTTTTCTTTGTTAACATTTTCTTTCAGATGTTTTTAATTTTCTTTTGAGATCTTATATATATATTAAAAAGCAGTGGATATCCAGTTAAATAATTGGACATAGATAGCCAATTTATTTAAAAGATCCTTAAATACCTAATTTTGTTGCCTGTAGAATAATGACTTCTATAAATTTGGGGTGTATGAAAATAGAAGGGATATTTCAGTCAGTTCAGTCGCTCAGTCATGTCTGACTCTTTGTGACCCCATGAATCTCAGCACGCCAGGCCTCCCTGTCCATCACCAACTCCCAGAGTTCACTCAGACTCATGTCCATCAAGTCAGTGATGCCATCCAGCCATCTCATCCTCTGTCGTCCCCTTCTCCTCCTGCCCCC
>SJYX01022996.1:0-25178 GCA_006410675.1 Oreotragus oreotragus | reverse complement strand
CTCAGTCATGTCTGACTCTTTGTGACCCCATGAATCTCAGCACGCCAGGCCTCCCTGTCCATCACCAACTCCCAGAGTTCACTCAGACTCATGTCCATCAAGTCAGTGATGCCATCCAGCCATCTCATCCTCTGTCGTCCCCTTCTCCTCCTGCCCCCAATCCCTCCCAGCATCAGAGTCTTTTCCAATGAGTCAACTCTTCTCATGAGGTGGCCAAAGTACTGGAGTTTCAGCTTTAGCATCATTCCTTCCAAAGAAATCCCAGGGCTGATCTCCTTCACAATGGACTGGTTGGATCTCCTTGCAGTCCAAGGGACTCTCAAGAGTCTTCTCCAACACCACAGTTCAAAAGCATCAATTCTTCGGTGCTCAGCCTTCTTCACAGTCCAGCTCTCACATCCATACATGACCACTGGAAAAACCATAGCCTTGACTAGATGGACATTTGTTGGCAAAGTAATGTCTCTGCTTTTAAATATACTTAGGGGTCTGCAAACTGCAATAGGGACTGAGAGATTTATACTGGCCTTCCTGAGACAGACATTTACAGTTCAAGGAAACTCCCCAGGGCATAAGCATGAAGCCCATATAACAGGTAGTAGGGAACACCACCTCCAGTGCTTCAGTTTAATATCTCTGTCCCACCTTCAAATAAGCCTAGAAAACATGTTGCCCCATAGACACCCTGCATAATTTTCCAGTTACAAATGGCTGTATCACGTTTATTATATCTCTGCCTATGGTGTGATCACATTCTAGTAAAATCCTAAGAGATTGACAGGGCTGGGAGTAGTGTTCTTGGAAAACTATGAAGAAGTAGGAATTCTGGCATGCAGTGTTTGAAAGTGTTAGTCGCTCAGCTGTGTCCAACTCTTCAACCCCATGGACTGTAGCCCACCATGCTACAGGATGCAGTGTTTATCCATCATTTATACACAAATTCCAGTTCAGTCAGTAATTAGAAAGCAACCCACACTCTGGATCCTGCTCAATTGCCTAAACCTGAAAGGTATGCTTGTGTGTCCACCACTTGTTTCTAATTCATATCATTACTGAGATTCACATCTTAGAAGTTAGGCTTTTGTGGTTTGTTTTGGGGTTGTTTGAAAAAAAAAATTTTTTTTTTAAACTAGAGTGGATAGCCCGGTACTCCCAGTGTTCCTCAAACGGAGGGAGGAAGGACTCTCTTCCAAGTCAGTATTTAGATTCCGCACGCTGTCATCAATGATGAAATGATCCATTGCAAGTGCTGAGAAGGAAAAGGCAAAATGGGACACCCACTGTTTTCCTGTTTGCTGACCATCATTCAAAGGTAGAGTTAGACGTTATTGAAATAAACCATGGAGAAAATATCAAAATAAGCCTATTACGCTAGGACCCAACCATTACAGCCAAGGAAATAAAACAATAAATCCTTTGAAATGAAGAAATATAGCAAGCGACACTTGAAAACTGAGAGGTGTTTTGTCACTAAATTGCAGCATTAATAGTGCTTTGATGCTCCTTGCTAAATTGTATAGTTCTGACACTCAAAACGAACATTTGGAAAATCATATTTATTTTATACAACTCGTTAGCAGAAAAGAAGAAAACAAGATGATGTTTTAAAACCATAAATCTCCTTTATAACTAACTGTGAACCTAATGATATTGGAAGACGAAAGAAAATTGAAAGGGAAAGTATGATTCCAAACTGCATTATAATCTTGGGTGTAAATGAACTATTATCTCATCAGTAGAGGATAAGTTCTATTTGGAATATGATGCTGAATGTTGGCAATATTCCTTCTCTGATAATGATAGGAAACTCGGAATCACAGAAGTTATTTCTTTTTCATTATCAGTGGGACATTGGTATCATTACCTGTGATCTTTTTTTAACAAATTTTTCTTCCTTACATATATCCCCGTGTATCCCAATTAATGAAATATCACTTAAGTTTATGTTACTTAACAAAAATGACAAATTTAAAGAATCAAAAGGAAATTGGATGCTCACAACACACTGTTCCATAGGCAAGGTTTATGATCACCAGCACCATTTTCAGACTCTCGTTAATGCTTGCTGGTATTCTAGATGTCTGTTTACCCAATCTCATTTTAATTTGTTAAAGGAAGTTGAAGTCATGACTCAGCTATAATGTGGCAGCATTTGAGTATTAAACAAAAATGCAAATCTAGCAGTACCTCCCTAATGAGATGTAGCAAGCTCATTTTTCTTCATATCATTTCTAATTCAGTCTCTGGTTTGAGGGAGCATTTCTGTGGCACATGGTCATGTTTAAACTTTATTTTATTACTTCTAAGCTTCTCCCACATTATTAGTCAACTTGAAGGCCTAATTCTGAAATCTGTTGGCTTAGAGACCTGCATAAACACTTGGGAAAATATTTTTCACGCAGCCACTGCACTGAACAGAAGGAATATCTGAGCTGTTTTTAAAGTGTCCTGTCTGTGTACAAAAGTGACAGCTAGGTTGCAGAGCTCCCAGTGTCTTTAGACATATGCAATGAGTCTTTCTCATCTGTCTTAATTTTTCATTCTAAATAATGCATGATTCTGTCATTAACCAGCAGACAGAAGACTCCCTGAGGGGTACCTAGTTGTCTTAATTTGGGTCTTGGATGAACGGAATATTGGGGAGCTGATCTCAGAAAACACCTTGAGCTAGTGGGAAAAACAAGAAGAGGAAGGAAGATCTGTGAAAGGTGGGTTAATGAGGGATTACTCTGTGGGCAACCCAGACTGTATCCCACAAGGGATTCTCTAAGCAGTTGTCTTTTCTAAGACCTCAAAATTCCTGAAGGGCAAGGAAACAAGGCATTAACCTTTCCGGTTTCTAAACCTCAGTGGTTGAGAGCTGCTCCTGGAGCATGAACACCTCAGGACTTCCGGCCTGCCCAGCATCCTAACGAAACACATTTTCAGCAACCAGAGAATACCTGAGGTCAAAGAGCTGCAGGAAGCCACCAGCAGGTAAAGGAACTTCCATGCTGGTGCCTCCAAGAGAGCCAAGGGCACATGGGCAGGGGCTCCCCACAAAAGGAAGCAGTGCTGTGAGGCAGGATGCTGACAGGCTCGGCTTGAATCTTAGGGAAGCAAAACTTGCCACCCTGATTAGTCTCTTTCAGTTCAGTTCAGTTCAGTCGCTCAGTCGTGTCTAACTCTTTGCGACTCCACGGACTGCAGCACACCAGGCCTTCCTGTCCATCACCAACTCCCGGAGTTTACTCAAACTCATGTCCATTGAGTCAGTGATATCAATTAGTCCCTAGCATGCAAATTATTTTAGCTGAAAACAATCAAGGCCCAAATGACTCAGAAAGAAACTTTGACCTTCACCATAACTGCCTAAAACAATTCAGACACAGGACCTGAAACTGCATGTAAAAGAGCTTAAACTGGTTTTTTCTCCTTAAATAGGCTGTTGTTTAACCAAACTTTGAGTTATTTTACAAAGACAGCACTACTCATGTGCAAGACAGGAACCTCTGTCTCCCAGATCACCCCAAAATCAAGAATCGCCAGTATACTGAAACCAAAGACTAGAATGTTGTCACCAGAACCTTTTACAAAAAGAGTGTTAGTCGCTCAGTCTTGGCAGCCCCGTGGACTGTAGACTGTCAGGTTTCTCTGTCCGTGGAATTTTCCAGGCAAGCACACTGGAATGGGTTGCCATTTCCTTCTCCATTACAAAGAAAGAAGTCTTTCAATAAGGAAAATCTGGCTTCCATCAGTGCAAGTAGCTTATGGACTGATTCTAGACTAGCCAATCAGCTTCCAGGCTTCAAAAATCCCTTACCCCTAAAGTTTTTGCTCTAAACTCTGAACTGGGAAGACAGATTTGAGCTGTACCTCCTAAGGCCATCAACCTCTTAATAAAGCTCTTTCTTTTCTCAAAGCCTGTGCCATAGTTCTGGCTTCTACGTGCTTCATCGGGCCGGGAGACTTGTTCCATAAAAGGCCTGTTCCTGGAATAAAGCTATCACCAGAAATACCTGCAGAGAATATGAGCTAGATGTGGTGAAGGGAACGGGGCCTAAAGATCAAAGTCCTCTCAATGGATAAAGCTGTGGTAGATATATACAATGAATATTACTCAGCCATAAAAAGAATGAAACAATGACATTTGCAGCAACATGGATGAACCTAGAGATTAAGTCAGACAGAGAATGATAAATATCATATGACATAACTTATATGTGAAATCTTAAAAAATAATACAAATGAACTTATTTACTAAACAGAAACAGACTCACATACTCCTAAAACAAACTTAAGGTGACCAAAGGGGAAACAGGGACAGGGAGCAGGGATAAATTAGGAGTTTGGAACAAACATACACACATTACTATATATAAAATAGATAATCAACAGAGACCTACTGTATAGCTCAGGGAACTCTACTCAATGCTCTAATAATCTATACAGGAAAAGAAGCTAGAAAAGAATAGATATATGTACATGTGTAACTGATCACTTTGCTATACACCTGAAACTAACACAACATTGTAAAAAAAAAAAAAAAAAAAACTATATGGTATCTCAGTGGTAAAGAATCTGCCTGCCAATGCAGAAGATGAGGATTTGATTTTTGATTCCTGGGTCAGGAAGATCCCCTAGAGAAGGGAATGGCAACCCACTCCAGTATTCTTGGGCTTGCCTGGTGGTTCAGCTAGTAAAGAATCTGCCTGAAATGCGGGAGACCTGGGTTGGGAAGATCCCTGGAGAAGGAAACGGCTACCCACTCCAGTATTCTGGCCTGGAGAATTCCATGGACAGTCCACGGAGTCCCAAAGAGTGGGACACAACTGAGCAACTTTCACTTTCACCTTAGTGACTAAACTACAACAACGAAACAAAATTTTAATTTAAAAAAAAAAGAAGAGATTAAAAAACAGAGAGTGGTTAAATAAACAGTAAAAGATCTTAAAAAGAAAAAAGAAAAAAAGGTCCTCTCTGTGTTCCCTTGTCACCAGTCAGAAGAAGATAGAAGAGTAGAGAAAATGTCTTCCTCCCAAAAAAATCCCTACTTCCCCTTTACTCACCATGTGATTTGGATGCATGACTCAAGATCTCTGAACCTCACTTTTCCATATTGTGAGGTTTGTGATGCTGAGCCTCTCTGGGTGATAATAAGGATTCCATATAATGATGCGATACTGTATGTAAATTTTCCCACAAAGGACTCAGCATATAATAGGTGCTCAATAAATGCTGGTTATTTTGGTTGTGATGATTATAATCTTTACCAACTATAATGCCCAATAAATATCCTCTGAACCTCAGCCCCTCCTTGAAGAATAGGATAGTCCTCTCACCCCCACGGCAAATAGTTTAGGACAAGAAGCAGGAGGAGTCTGTTAATTGCCACTGCATCACTTCTGCAGCACATTTCCCGAACACAACACATTTCATGACATTGTGTGCTGGACCCAAGCAAGCAATTTTCTGAGAAACCCCAGCAGCCAAGCAGAACATGTGACAGAAATCAATCCTCATCTAAACTCCTCATAAAACTCATTAGCAGCCCTTATTATACTCAGAAGAAAAGAGTCACAGGATAAGTAGTCTGTTGGTCTGTGAGTATTGATGTCATCTAAGGGAGATACTGACTCTGATTTCTATTAACTTTAACACTGTTGACTGAAAAAAATGAACAACGTGAAAGTTGAAAATTATGTTTTATTCGGCAGATATATTGAGGTCTTAAGCTCAGGAGACACTGCCTCTCAGCTCTGAGGGACTGTTTTGAAGAGGTAAGGAAGGAACCAGGATATATTGGAGTCTTTGCAACAAAAGCCAGGTAGTTCAAACATCAAAAGACTACTGTTAATTAAAGAAAAGCTAGACAGCTGAAGTTAATGGACTTACCACTTTTTTCTGTATGGGAAGATGTGTGAGTCTGGGCTCACTGAACTCATTCCTTTGATATGCACCATAACTATCTAGGGCCCCGCATCCTGATTTCCTCCATCCTGCATCCCCTAAGGGTGCACAGTAGGGGGTGACTGCAGTGGCTGATTGTTTGATGCAAGCAACATCATTTACTATGGAAGGTGATGATACTATGATATGGAGGGTGACATTCTTCATCCGCAATACTGAGACCCACTCTTGCCCCTTTCCCTCCAGCAAAGCTCCAATGCCCTTGGGCTCATTGTACCATGAGGTCAAAGTCACCTTCATCCCAACAACTAAACAGGCAAAACTCCAAGCTGAAAGAGATACAACAATAGCTGTCGTCAGGTAGTTCTCACTGTGAAAACGAATACTGCTCCCAAATTCGTACTAATGTCTGCTGACTTTCATAATGCCAACCTTTCCATTACCTTGCTTTCCCTCTCTGTTTTAAAAAAAAAAAAAAGGTAGGAAAAAACTCAACAAACTCCTGTTCCCAAAGTTATTCTGTAGCAAAACAATGTCTTCCTGGACCTGAGCTCTACACCACTTGTGAAGTGTCAATAAAGCCCTAAGTTCCATAGATCATCAGGAGACCTCGCCATTGCTCATCTTTGTGTCTGTGGCTGAGTATTCCCTAAACTATTCCTCCCAACTCTGCAGTTACTAATACATGTCCTGGGGAAGCATTAGAAATGAGAATACTGTGCTGGCTTCTATCCCTGTGAACCCCTCCTACTGACAGTTCAGAGGAACCATAGGATTGGAGGAAGGAAAAAAGAGGGCAGGGAACAGAGAATCATATCATCCATGAGTTTATTATATTGTACATTTATTTGCATTGGAATCAATCCGCTTTCTATTACACTGGGTACCTAAATAGTACATGTGTTTTTATTGTTGCTGTTCAGTTGCTAAGTTGTGTCCAACTGTTTACACCCCCATGGACTATAGCCCACCAGGTTCCCCTCCCTGTCCATGGGGTTTTACCAGGCAAGAATCCTGGAGTAGGTTACCATTTCCTTCTCCCAAGCGATCTTCCCAGATTAGGGATCAAACCTTGTCTTTTGCATTGTCAGGCAGATTCTTTACCACCGAGCTATCTGGGAAACCCCTAATAGTACATTTCCTTACATGTAATTTTTATATAGGGATTCCCAGGTGATGCTATGTAGGAAGATTGAGGTGAGAGAATGTTATTATGGCCCTCAATTTTACAAAAGGAAATGAATGGTTAATGAAAACCTACTCACTTGGTGAATTTCTGTATCTCATTCTGACATGGCTGCATGTCTGGATGGCAGGCTGAGTTATAAATAGTTGATGCTAAGCTCTGGTGTGGAAGTGCCTATTGAATTTTTGCCCCCATAAACTTTTTATGTGTTCCACTGGAGAAGTGAACCAATTAAAAAGTTTTGCCCATTTGAACCCTCCACATAAAGTATCTTCAGCAAGTAGATAAACATCTTTGATGCCTTTGATTGCTTGATGAGCTAAAATTTTATTCAAATTGGCTTTGTAATATCTTAAAATATAAATGCCTGTGATGTTCTGCTCTTACATTCACACTAAATGAGTATATGGACATCATTAAACAAGAATACTGGCTGAACTTTATTGTCAAAGGAAATTTCAGAAATTTTAATTTGTTCAGGGCCTCCTTTTTATTAAATTTGTTTGTATCTCTAACTATGGCATGCGACCTCCCTGGCGTCAATGTGAAGAAATTCTTTGAAAAAAAGCTGATAGTTATGTTTCATGGAAGCCAAAGTCCTCCTTGCAAATTAAAATTACATTCCACTTTGCTGAACACTAAGAAAATCAGCTTTGGAAAATTACCTCAGCCCTAAAGATTGGGCTGCCACTTATCAGTCAAACCCTGTTCTTTTAATGTGCATCTCTGAGCAAACATGCTTGGCTCTGACTCACACTGGACTAAACAAAATCTCATTAATAGACTTGGCCTGAAGAAGCACTTGAAAAGGCAGCTAATCATGTTCTACATGATAGGAAATGTCACACAAAATCAGAACAGAGGTGAATTTTTGGACAAGTACTTCCATCAGAGGACTACCCTCTCTTCCAAACAATAGTTCAGAATGGGCCGAAGCTGCTCTTCCAACTGCTTCCATCCCTTGACCGAGATTATTAATAAGCCACTTTTAAGATGAAGAACAGGAGAGAAAACACAGAGGGGAGCGTGACAGCTTGCTGGTAATAAGGAGAAAACAAGCAATAACAATGGCTTGGATGCTGCGGTGGGCATTGGTGTCTTAGGGGCATGGAGGGGAAACTGATCCTGCCTTTCAGAAGCACGCTGTAGAGGGGATCCAGATCAACAAAATGAAATGAAACAAAAACACAATTGCAAGACAGTATAATCTCCAAGCCAGGCTTCAGCAATACGTGAACTGTGAACTCCCAGATGTTCAAGCTGGTTTCAGAAAAGGCAGAGGAACCAGAGATCAAATTGCCAACATCCGCTGGATCATCGAAAAAGCAAGAGAGTTCCAGAAAAACATCTATTTCTGCTTTATTGACTATGCCAAAGCCTTTGACTGTGTGGATCACAATAAACTGTGGAAAATTCTGAAAGAGATGGGAATACCAGACCACTCGACCTGCCTCTTGAGAAACCTATATGCAGGTCAGGAAGCAACAGTTAGAACTGGACATGGAACAACAGACTGGTTCCAAATAGGAAAAGGAGTACTTCAAGGATGTATATTGTCACCCTGCTTATTTAACTTCTGTGCAAAGTACATCATGAGAAACGCTGGGCTGGAAGAAGCACAAGCTGAAATCAAGACTGCTGGGAGAAATATCAATAACCTCAGATATGCAGATGACACCACCCTTATGGCAGAAAGTGAAGAGGAACTAAAAAGTCTCTCAATGAAAGTGAAAGTGGAGAGTGAAAAAGTTGGCTTAAAGCTCAACCTTCAGAAAACGAAGATCATGGCATCCGGTCCCATCACTTCATGGGAAATAGATGGGGAAACAGTGGANACACCACCCTTATGGCAGAAAGTGAAGAGGAACTAAAAAGTCTCTCAATGAAAGTGAAAGTGGAGAGTGAAAAAGTTGGCTTAAAGCTCAACCTTCAGAAAACGAAGATCATGGCATCCGGTCCCATCACTTCATGGGAAATAGATGGGGAAACAGTGGAAACAGTGTCAGACTTTATTTTTTGGGGCTCCAAAATCACTGCAGATGGTGACTGCAGCCATGAAATTAAAAGACGCTTACTCCTTGGAAGAAAAGTTATGACCAACCTAGATAGCATATTCAAAAGCAGAGACATTACTTTGCCAACTAAGGTCCGCCTAGTCAAGGCTATGGTTTTTCCAGTGGTCATGTACGGATATGAGAGTTGGACTGTGAAGAAAGCTGAGTGCCGAAGAATTGATGCTTTAGAACTGTGGTGTTGGAGAAGACTCTTGAGAGTCCCTTGGACTGCAAGGAGATCCAACCAGTCCATTCTGAAGGAGATCAGCCCTGGGATTTCCTTGGAAGGAATGATGCTAAAGCTGAAACTCCAGTACTTTGGCCACCTCATGTAAAGAGTGGACTCTTTGGAAAAGACTCTGATGCTGGGAGGGATTGGGGGAGGAGAAGGGGTCGACAGAGGATGAGATGGCTGAATGGCATCACTGACTCGATGGACGTGAGTCTGAGTGAACTCTGGGAGTTGGTGATGGACAGGGAGGCCTGGTGTGCTGAGATTCATGGGGTCACAAAGAGTCGAACACGACTGAGTGACTGAACTAAACTGAACTGAACTTATCAAAGTGTTGCCTGAATTGGGACTGAAGCAGGCAAAGACACTCTAAAGTCAATTTGGGGGAGTCAACATTCTACAGAAGATGCTGAGCTGAGGCTTCGAGGATGGGTAATTCAGAAGACAAATGGAGGAAAGACCCTGCAAGCTGAAGGAATGATGTTTGAAGGTTCAGTATTGCCAGAGCTGGGGCTCAAGAGGCTAAAGGGAAGAAGTGAGGCTAGGCCAGTAACATGAAGCCACTTCAAGAAGGATTTCGAATGCTTTGAAAAGAAACTTGGATTTGGTTCTGCAATTAGTCTAGAAGCAATTAAGATTATTGTGTAGGAGAATAGCATGACTATACACAATTATTAGAAAAAATCTCTGTTCACAGCACAGAAGAGAGATTTGAGAGTTGCAAGAACATAGTCAGGCTTACCTCTAAGAGGGACAGGACCCCTAACACAAATATAGTGGTGTACTTCATGGACCATGTCTGTTAACACTCTCTGTTAGAGTTCTATAGCCATAGCCCCCAGTTATTTTTTAGCACCAGGGACTGGTTTTGTGGAAGACAGTTTTCCCATGGGCTGGGGTGCAGGGAGGATGACTCAGGCAGTAATGCGAGCAATGGGGAACAGCAGATGAACCTTCACTCTCTGGCCCACCACTCACCTCCTGCTGTGTTACCCTATTCCTAAGGGCCACAGTTGGGGTCTTCAGCATGATGCTAAACTAAAATCTAACAACAACAAAAAAGAAAAGACCCTGATGCTGGGAAAGATTGAGAGCAGGAAGAGCAGGGACAACAGAGAACGGGATGGTTGGATATGAGTTTGAGCGAACTCCAGGAGATACTGAAGGACAGGGAAGCCTGGCATGCTGCAGTCCATAGGGTTGCAAAGAGTTGGATACAATTTAGCAAATGAACAGCCACAAAACTAAAACCAAACTTTATGAGGAGTCCAACTGGTCTAAGTTAAGGCTCTCTGATGGCCTACCTTAAATTTGAGAATAAATTACAGAATTTAGACTATTCAATAACATAAACATCATTTAAGTCAACTTTTTGGCAAGTTTTGGACACCTGTATATCAAAAGTTCCAAGCTCCCTGGCACTTACCTGATGCACACAGTTTCTTTGAAACTCATTAAGGACATGCACATGCATTAACTTCAGTGCTGTGCCATTGCCATCTGTGAAAAGTCTAACCTACTCAGTTATTTGATACTCATTCAATATGCCTCAACACATTTAAAGTGGTGAATTTTGGAGTTCCTTTCCTGTCAAATCCTGATTTTCCAGATATTGTCTTGCCTTTATCTGATGATAAATTCTTAAGAACCCACACCATCCAGTTTGCTTTCCTTGAATACTTTTGGCAAGAAAAATAAAGAAAAATGAGGAGATAAAGCTCAGACTAGGACCTGTCCCTATTTATCTGTGCTGACAGAAATTTAGGGAGGAAGAATTCAGAACCTCCATGGCACTTAGACATGAATACTACACTGGCTAAGTCTTCATTACTCAGGTTATATTGTGGGTCTGTCTAGTAACATAATGCCTAGGACATTGAATGGTACATGCAGTATTTGTGTAGAAACCGAAACTTAGACAGGTTATTCAGCACCTTGTATCCAGCAGACTTGGAATTACTGCCCAGATCTTTCTGAAGCTTTAGCCTGAGATGTTCCACAGTGCCATTCCACCATCTTGGAAGTAACACTCCTTCCTGGTTTCTATTCAGGAATATAACTGAATTTCATCAAAAATACAACATGAGCAAAGAATGGATTCAAACTTCTGATACATCTCCACACCCAAGTTTCCAAAGCTTGAGAACAGTCGAAGCTTTCTGGTGTTCATAGTTTTCATATTTTTCCCCCAAAGTCTTTTTCTGTTTTTCTCAGTAAGAATTCAATTCCTATACCACTTTCTTATTTAAAGAGTTGGGTTTTATGTGTGTTATGACAGTTAAATATTCCATCTTCTTACAACTAAATATAAAAACCAATAAATGGAGGTATGAATTTTCACAATTTCACATTAGAATGCATCTGCCTTTGGTTTCATCAATTTATATGTGGTTATTTCTTATCATAAATAGGTTCTGAGCTGTCAGAATGATCCTTTTCTTCACACATTCCCCAAACAAAAATTTTGCACAGAGCTATCTATACCCCCAAGAAGCATGAAAAATACAGGTTTCTTGACAAGGAAGAAAACATGATAATTGATGACTAAGATAGGCTGCCCTTCTCTGGAGGTTTTTAATTACCACCTTTCATTTACATAACACTTGAAGCTCTTCCAAGAGCTTTCAGGTACATTATCACATTTGTTCCTCAGCACAACCCCATAAGGAGGGAGAGTGAATATTATAATCATCACTTTTAAGAATAAACCACTAAGAATGAGAGAGGTGAAGTGATTTGACGAGGTCACACAGCTTGTTATGGATGGAGTTAGTGCTAGAACTCAGGACACCTAACACCTTATCAGATATTTCCCACCATACATACCTTCCATAATTCCATTGGCTAGAGAGATCTGGTATGGCTCCTCTTCAAGACCTAAGGAGTGTGCAGCTGATGGCAAAGTTAGTGTAACAGTTTCTTTTATGAGCATTTGTTATCTTTCCATTGGACATTTCAAAAAACTATGGTTTGAGACAAGAGGTGGGATTGTGGACATTCATTCCAGCAAAGCCTCTTGGTTTTAGATTCAACTCAATCACTTGCTAGATAAGCATCTGTAAGTCTCATTTTCCTTAAGCATCAAATGAGCATGATAATAGTACCTATCTCATGGAGTTATTGTGAAGGCTGGAAGAAATGATGTGTGTAAGGCACTTAGCATGATGCCTGGTATATAGTAAGTGCTCAACAAATGATTGCTGTTATTTCTAGGGTTGCTGTTGTCACCATCATTGTCATTATTATTATTATTATAGATCATGGCATGTGTAATTCTGAACTCTGTGGTAAGATTCTCCAAATAATGCCAAGCTGTCATTTGGGAGTTATATTGGCCTGTACTTTTCTGGCCCTTACTCAAATAATAAGGTTTGCAATTCCATTGACTGGGTGTGCTAATCAGAAGCTTTTTAAAGATTTCTCTTGTCCATTGAGGCCACCAAATAATCTCCACAAGGGTCAAGCTCTATAATCGCCCTTGTGGTCTCACCAATTGTACAAGTCAGCACTTACAGCCATGATGGAAGATCTATGGTGAGATAAAATGAAAAGTCTAAAGACCCAAAATCAAACTTATCTGTGGCCTGGTTTATTCTTTCATCATACCCAATATTCAACTTTTATCTACATAATAATTAAATAATAAGACATTTTCTTAACCAGCATCCTGCCCATTTTTAAAGACATCTTTTATTAGATAGTACAGCTTATAAAATATTCATCAACACGAGCTACTGCAGTTTTTTTTTTTTTTTCTGCTGACCTAACCTCAGAGCTGCTCAAGTGGAAATTAGATTTTTTTGTTAACTTGCTGAAACTGTCTGCATTTGCTAGATTTCCTAAGAAGCAGGAAAAAGGTAATTCTGTAGGATTAATAAGGGCAACATATATTCTTATTCCAAAAAGACACACAAAAGGGGAGCAGAGATCCTATTCAGTGAGGATAATTGATATTGTAGCACAGCGTTCTGCCTGAGCTCATTGTATTTTGAATAGGTGCACAGCCTCTTTGAGCCCTCATCAAGAATAGCTTGTGGGTCTCTTATGTCTTACCTTGAATTAAAGAAGACTTTCAGAGACCTTGTGAAATATAAGATACTCATAATGTTAACCAGCATAAATAGACATCTGATTGCACTCCCAAAAGAACAAGAAAGAGATTTTGTCATTTTATAGATTTTGCTCCTAACTTAAAAGTAGGAAAATCTAAGAACTGTTATTTATCTGCTCTTTGCACACTCACACACATAGTCCCTATTCTTTCCATGCTCTCTTCTTCCCTCAGTGCCTTTTGCTCCTTTATTTCTCTCTCTTAATTAAAAAGTTCAAGCTTCCAGATTATTGGTTTGTTATTGACTGTCTTGCTTGTTTTTCTGTGATGATTATAAAGCCGAGACCTCAAAGTGCCCTCTCTGTAATCCCATATCTTCTTACCTTGGCATTTTGGTTTGGATGCAACTTTACTGCAGACACTCAGAGACTCACTTGATGAGAATATTCATCAAAACACTAAAAATAGACTAAAACCCTCAACTTCATCACGCAAATCTCTGACTCCTCTACTGTAAAAAAAATGCATGGAACCCCTCACACATGCCCAATGTCTCAACTGCAATACAAGACCAAGTGAAGTTTCCCTATTTTAATTAGATTTAAATTTCTCTCATTAGGGAAGAAGGAAATCTGCTTAGCATTTACATTACTGAAAAGAAGGCAACTTTGGGCCACACAGAAGAGCTTAAGACCACCACCCCCCTTATATTAACAATTATTGCAACAACATTTTCTTGCAGAGATGTGTTTCTTGCCCACTCAGACACTAATTTTATGATAATTGAAATTTATGCTATTGATATTAAGAAAATTGAACTCTGTGAAATGAAAATATAATACAGTATTATCGTTCTAGTTAAGTCTTCTGTTTGTAATTTAAGGTCTTCAGGGCCACATACCAATAATCTGCTTGAAATTTTTCTATCTCTGAAGTAACCTTAGCAACAGGATAGCATCCAAGTGGTACTTCCATTGACATACTTTCTATTTGATTAGAATGTGTTTATCTTAGGATGTTTATCTTAAAATGGAAGTGATGGTAATGGTCATGCCCTCCTGTTCTTATTTCCCATTTCCGTCCCCATTTCTCACATTGCTCTCCCTCCCTCTCACCTTAAGACATGGAGAACCCATGTCAGTGGTTTCCACCAAGTAAGCCCCAAGCTTTCTGGAAAGCTTCACCCATTATACCAGGTAGAAAATCCAGATGCTGTCCAAGCATTACCTCCACTTTGTTACCATAAACAACCTAAAGCAATGAGTCTGAAGTTTTCTGAGTGAAGCTGAGGAGATAACCTCACTTCTGAATAAAGTCCAGAATCCTATGGCCTGTCCTGTTCAGTTAGACCTCTGAACTTTGACACATCCATCTGGTTCCGATGATATCTAGACACCCAACCCAAGATCTAAGACCATTAACCATGATGCTCAAAAGAAGGCTCTACCATCCTGCCTGGCATAAGACACATCTGCCCCAAGAATAAGAATGCTCTAATTGGAATCATAAATTGAACAATGATAAAGGAAGAGTTAATGCCATCTGCTTCCTTCTCCTACTGTATTCAATAATTAGGCTTCTCCTCGCCTCACATTTTTTCAAAATTCTGGTCTTAATCTTTCACCTTATAACTAAGTTAGAATTCTAATTCTCTATTTACAATAGTATTCACTAAACTTTTGTTTTGTATTTTATCATTTCTGAATTCTTGAAATGCCTAAAAATCAACATGTACATTGATTATAATATTTCCTTCTTTTCTAAAATGCTATTACTAAATCAATAAGTGTATTAATCTACATCATCCTGAACTCACTGAAATCAAATTCTTTCTCTGGGTAATATCACAGCCATCTAATATCAACACCTAAATGCATGCTTATCTCCCAGGATACTTAAGCCCTCCATGTTTTACGATGAAGCTGCCCAATCACTCCGTAAATTCAGTCTCATTATTGGACTCTGTGGCCTATCCAGTTCTCCTTATCCCCCAAATCTTGACAAATACATCCTTACATCCCAGTAATGGTAACTGGGCTCTTACCTTGTCTCACTTCCTTTAGCAACATTCTCCCACCACCACCTGCTCGTTTTGTAGCCCCTGTAGGTCTGTCAATGCACCTTATCTCTGCTGAGTATCCATCAGGTGTCCTGTGCTCTCCTGTGTATTCTGGGGCACAGAAAAAAAGACACCTTATTGAACTTGGCAATGTTTACTTTCATCTTTGATGTTTCTCTCATTTTCACGTTGAACTTATGTGGCAGAGGGGATTTTAATCTCTACAGCACTTATGTCCTCTTAAGAACTCTGTCTTTGGCTTATTATGAGATCTTCATGGCATCTCAAGCTACTGGTTTCTTGGGTCACTCACCGTTATCTATATCATGGCCATGGCAGCCTTCAGTGACCTTGGCTGGGGCTTTCTCCTATTTCCTGCTGATGACTATTGTATCATCCTCTGTTTGCCCTTGGAGATCTATTGGATTTTCAGGACTGACACTGGCCATTTTACCCTGGGCAGTCTTGGTTATAAGGATTATCATTGTTTAATGAGCAGATTGAGGGAGGGAGATCAGTGTAGGAGTGCAAAAACATAGACTAATATCACAGGAACATTGAGGAGGCTATTTAATTTCTCTGAACTTTATTTTCATCTATAAAATGAAGATAATAATACCATTAGTATTATATGAGGATTAAATAAGAAAATGTATGTAAATATCTGATTACAGTTTTTATCATACTAAGCATTCCATAATATGTAGAAATTATTAGCTATTATTATTATGTGACATGCCCAAAGACAGAGAGCAAGTGAGTGATCTAATTCTGAGCCATTCATGTGCCCTGTTTCATTTTCAGAGCTGACCTAATAGTGTGGATCTGTTGTCCCACATAGAAATCTCCCCATCTGGAGCTCTCTGATCACCATGGAATAACATGGGCTTCTCTTCCCTTTCCTAGAAGAAAAGTAGTCATGGGAGAAACTAATTAAACTTACTTTGTGTTAGTTATACTGAGGAAAACTTGGATCTACTGGAAGAAACCAAAAGTGACTCAAGAAAACATTGTTCGAATCATCTGCACTGTATGGCAATGGAACAGACCATTGCATAAGATGGCAAGCCCCCCACCACTGAAGATGTTCAAGCTCAGATGGATGTAAAGGGTTAAGTAAGAACTGACAGCCTATTCTTTGTTTCTTTCCAGTCTTGAGATTCTAACGATTAGGAAACAAGACAGCCTCTCAGAGTTTATTCACTCATTCAACAGTAACTTTCAAAGAATATAGCACGGCTCCAAATTGTGGTTTGATTTGGAGATTCAAAAGCACTTTTTTTTACAACCACTGTAGAGGAGAAACCACGGTATAAAATTGAATCACTGTGTTATGCACCTGAAACTAACACAACATTGTAAAGTAACTATACTTCTATTTTTTTTAATGGTTTAAAAAGTACAGAGAAGAGCATTGTGGTGATAGCTCCCTTCCTAGAATAGGTCATCTACCTAAATTCTTTAAGGTAATTAAGAGGAAGGTCAAAGGTTCTTCCTGAGTCTTTGGGGGCTTGTTTTTAGCCTGAAATAATCCACATGTCAAAGAGATGCATTTTGAGGTGCCAAGTTTTGCTCACTTACAAGAACAAGAAGCCGAGGTCCCTACAATGACCTACAAGGTTCTGTGTGATCCGGTCATGCATAAGGCCTCTGGCCTCGGCTCCCACCACTCTCCCATCCGTCACTCTACTGTAGCCAAACTGGCCGCTTTGCTGTACAGACGCTCTCTTGCCACAGGGCTTTTGTACTTCCTCACATCCTTTCCCCAGATCTCCGTGTGGTTCACTCTCTCACCCTCTCCAGGTCTTTACTCAAATACCATCTTTGCAGTGGGATATTCTCTGACCACCTTCTCTAGAATTTCAACAGTGTCCACTTCCTTAGCTCTCCCTAACCCCATCTGTGCTTGATTTTTTCCCCATAGCACTTATGTGTTTAACTTATACAGCATGTTAAACATGTTCCTTTTCATCACATTGAATTGTCTGGCCACACGCACTAGAACATCAGATCCTAAGGACAGAGATTTCCTTTGTTTTGTTTACTGCTGTGTCTTTAATGCCTGGAATGATGCCAAGAACATAGGAAGTGCCTAATGAATCTTTGTTGGATAAAGGAGAGGAACGGAAGGAGCTCAGATCTCTGACCTTGTGGAGCAGACCTATCACCTTAAGCTCAGAGAGAATCACTGTTTTAATAAGTTCATTATTACATTCTCCCTTTGTTACAGCAGCCAAACCAATACTCAGTGAATGCAGAGAGAATGATTCTCCTTCAGCAGAGATGAAACGATGCCCCACTCCAGCATTATTCATAACTTCCACAGGGTGCTCTTCTGATAGGGGACAAATTCATGAACGAAGACAGACATGGCTTTCCCTTCACAAAGTCTACATTTGAGTAAAGAGGAAGCTCTTGATCACATAATCGCACCAACAAATAACAAGTTGCAAGCTAGTGAGACCAAAGAGAGGTGGCCAGGAGAGCCGACAGAAGGGAGATGCGACCTGGCAGGAGAGCCTAAAGGAAAATGAACATGGGGGGGACTTCCTTGGTGGTCCAGCGGCTAAGACTCCATGCTCCCGATGCAGGGGGCTCAGGTTCAATCTCTGGTCAGGGAACCAGATCCCACAGGCCACAACCAAGGGTATACATGCCCAAACTAAGACCCAGTGCAACCAAATAAACACACACACACACACACACACAGGCACTCGTGTGTGTGTGTGTGTGTGTGTGGAAAGCTGATATGTGAGGGTAAGGAAGTCTTTCTTTGGGAAGGAGGAGAGGGAAGAAACTTCCAGGCAGAGGTAACAGTATGTGTCAAGTCCCTGTGTTCGGAGGAAGTGTGGCAAATGTAAGAGCATGAGGGAAGCTTACTGGCTGGAGCAGACTGTGGAGGAGAGGCAGGTACTGTCTGAAGGAGCCCAAGAGATAAGAGCTGAGGACTTTTGACTTTCTATCATGAACAGTGCAAGCCCACGAAGTGCTTTAGGCAGGAGGGCAGGTGATGCGACTGATACAGGCCTCCTGGCTTTCAGAAATGTTCTCTGGACCCTCAGAGCCCCCTCTCCAGCAGAGTCACTCCTCAGCTGCCCCTGAGATGAGGATAGACTGAAAACCTTCGGAATGGGAGCCTTGCTTCTGTTACAGCTCTTTCATTTGGCGCCTCACAAATTAGTTGCAAGAACTTGCCCTGGAGACAAGGGGATGTAAATGCAGACGATGTGGAATTGTAATAACATAAACATTATGAAACAATGCAAACCAGTTGGGCCCCCTGTGGAGAAATAATCCCCATGCTCTTTTCCGAATTGTCTTTATGGAAATTTCATAAAATTTGCCATTATTAAAACTGAGTAGCAATTATTTCTTTCTTTGGTTCATCAGTTGTGGGAGGAAAATTAATTGCGCTCTCCTTCTTTTCTGGAGTTCATCAGCTAGGAATGAGGCAATGAGGATTGACAGGCCCAGGCCCTCTGTTGATGGCGAGAAGGCAGGAGAGCCTGTGGGATGTTATCACAGATGTGACTTTAGAGGTGGGAGCGGTTAAGAGACTGGTCGTGGCAGATGCGGCCGCGCTAACAAGTGTGCTCAGGAAGCCCAAGTCATTACGGTGTGTTGACATAACATTTGCCAGCTTCACAGGGGCCATCATTGCAAATTAGATTTGATATTGATCAGGCCATTCTCCATCAGGGCCAGGAGAAAATTGGACACAGAGTTCTTAGTCAAAATTGGCTCTTAAGATTCTGCTTTCTAATTACCATAGAAGAACAGAGATCCGGAGCCTGGCTGGCTGGCCCAGCGTGGCAATAACTGTTCTCCTGTCCCCTAAGGGCCGTGCAGAAGTGACAGCAATTTCCGCTGTCTCTCCATTTTCTATCCCAGCCTGACTCTGCTATGCAGCAGCAGAGCAGAGAAGGAAGGGTGAGAAGCGGGATGTGGCAAAGGGACCAGGAGGCTTGCAGGGTACAGACGGCCATGCTTCTCTTCTCAGTTGTCACCTCAGAAAGCTGAGAAACTTTTTAAAGAAATTTGGTTTGCCCATAGTCTAAATAAGTTATGTGTTTTGTTTTGTTTTTAAGTCCATTCAAAGTTAGGAGTCTGGAGAAATCGCCAGTGTATCTCCCACCACCAAGGTATCTGGCCTACCTTGACCCTTTGAGGGAACGTGGTGGACAAGCCCGGGTTAAATCCTGACCTTTAGAGAAGCCTGGCAGGTTATAATCCATGGGGTCACAAAGAGTAGGACAGGATTGAGAGACTAAGCATGCACCCAGTCGACCCTCTGCACCATCTGACATTGGGCAGATGATTGACGTCTCTGAACTTCAGTTTCTTCTACAAAACAGAAATCATGACACTGTCTCAAAGAGCTGTAGTAAGGACTAAAGGGGTAATGAATTAATTGGGCATTCAGCTAACATCAGCTATGTTTTTCAGCACTGTTATTGTTATAGGCTTAATATTGCCCTTATTATGATATGATTTGTTCTATTAGACAAGAATATTAATGCTAATAACAACAATAGGAGCATGACATCTAATTTTTTACTTTTAAAACAGTCACTGGCCAGGACAACTCCAAGATAAGTATCAGAAAGTAGTTCCCAGGCCGTTTTAGACACTTATGCTTCTCTCTACCAATTCCAGCTCCAATCCAGAGGCTTTCAGAACCCCCGAACTTCAAGTTTCTCTATTTGACATCTTTTCCCTGTGAGCTTCAGGAGGACCTAATACTTCTCAAGACTTATCCTCACCTTTCATGGACCTCCTAGGCGGGGAATGTACTGGAATCAGAAATCACATCCCATTTATCTTTGGATTTCTTGACACTTTACACAGAACTTGGCCCATAAAAACCAGACCAGAACTAAGGTGAAGCAAGGGAGGCTCCTGGGGCATAAAACCTAAGGCTGTAATCACTCTCAAGCATAGCTCTATGCTTTCACGACCCTGAGAATTAGCACTTCCTTACATTTTGTGCCCTAGAAGCCTCCTTTATGTCACCAGGGTCCTGTCTCTGCTTAGAAGAGATGCTTTATCAAGATGACATGAATAGATGAATGATAAAAGGATTTCCCAACTGTTCTATAACCCTAACCACCAGCCCTGGGCACCTAGATGCTACTGCTGGTTTGCTGGCCTGGATACACACAGGAAGAGAAGATTTTGATACAAGAAAGTTTTTAGGAATCTGCTGTACCAATAATAGATGCAAAAGTACCTGATTTAATATTTATTTATTTGACTGCATGAGGTCTTAGTTGCAGCACAGGGGATCTTCCTTGAAGTGCAAAGGCTCTCTAGTTGTGGTCCACAGGCTTAGTTGCCTTGTGACACGTGGGATCCTAGCTCCCTGAAAAAGGAATTAAACTCACATCTCCTGCATTGGAAGGCAGATTCTTAACCACTGGACCATCAGGGAAGTTCCCAAAGTACCAATTTTTAAAAAGCAGCAGTCCCAGGTTTATTTTACCTGAAAAAACTCTTCCTCTAAGCTTCATCAAGTTATTGGTCTTCAGAATTAATTACAAAACTCCAGTCCAACCAGAAACATCTGTTGCCCGTTAGTAAAACACTAACCAAGGAACTGAAAGAAAGCAGGTCCCAAGAGCCTTAGGTCCCTGATTTATTAATTTACAAAGCTTGTTTCCTCCTTCTCCCTCAAATGATTTCCAGAAAGAGTCAGGCAGGTCTAAAATCTCTGTGGGATTTTACTCTCTGTCCCCTAGGACTACTTCTTACACAACCAACACCTTTCCACAGGAAAATATATATATATATATTTCTCTTTGACTGTACCTTCTCATTCAATTCCAGCTTCTGCCTTCAACTCCAGAAGCTTTCTTCCCTTGAAGCCATAAGTCTCCTAATCCATCCTTCCCAATTCTCATTTTAGTGAGTTCATCTACTCTTGGAGACCAAACTGCAGCTGTGGAATTTCTTTATGGAGTCAAACCATGCACTAAAAATGTTCAGAATTTTATCATAAGCACAAGGCACATGATAAAATATATATATATATGAAAAAGCATTGAGATGATGAAAAACCACTAAAATGTCAACCATTTGTTGTGCATTTAGTATGTGCCAAACCTTCTTTCACTTTATCCTGCTACTGATTAGTTCAGTTTTCTCTCCTATAAAATATGCCATGTGAACTGATTTGTTACCTTACTTCAATTTGAAGGCATCTAGTGTGGGGCCATGAGGGTCACTAAAGCTCTGAGGAACCCAGGGCCTGCCTTAGTTATATGCTGAAGTGGACATCTATCATTTGTCCCCACCCAGCATCCACCCCCTGTTTCTAGAAATGGTGCCCCACTTTTCTTTTGGAAACGGCTTTTCCTCCCCTCTCCAACTGTATGTAAGGGGTTGGACTCAGCCGGTTGGCTTCAGAGATGGGTATGGGTCAGAGTTCTAACTAATCTGAATGGTACACATCCTAGCGCCTGTGGCTGCCCATGTGTGGACATGCTGTGAAAGTCAGAGGGATGGAAGGGAGACCCAGACCATGAGCTGGAGAAGAGACTCCTTCTCTGCACAGGATGGCCATCAGTTGAAAGTTACCGAATGGTCACTTTTCTTTCATGCAGGAAGATCCTGCCAGTAGAAAGTACACTTAGAGCTGGGGCAGAAAGATTCCAGAATACCTTGTGTGGACTTCTGGAGCCATCTCTGCCAGAAGTTGGAATTTGCAGTTACAATAAAACAATTTGTTTTCACTTAAGCCAATATGATACAGGAGACATTCATAACAGCCTTAAAAGTGAAAGTGTTAGTCACTCAGTCATGTCCGACTCTTCATGACCCCATGGACTATAGCCTTCCAGGCTCCTCCGTCCATGGAATTCTCCAGGCAAGAATACTGGAGTGGGTTGCCATTTCCTTCTCCAAGGGATTTTCCCAACCCAGGGATCAAACCCACATCTCCTGCATTGTAGGTAGATTCTTTATATCTGAGCCACAAAGGAAGTCCATAACAGTCTGAAGCAATGGCTGAAGCATTGATTTACATCAATTGGAGGGAGACATCTCTTGTGGTCAAGTGGTTAAGAAGCCGCCTGCCAAGGAAGGGGACATGGGTTTGCTTCCTGGCCCAGGAAGACCCCACATGCACTAAGCCTGTGCACCACCACTACTGAGGCCTGCATGCCTAGAGCCTGTGCTCCGCAAACAGCAGAAGCCGCCACAGCGAGAGCTGCACTGCACGAAGAGCAGCCCAGCTCGCCGCGCCTGGCGAAGGCCGGAGCACGGCACCGAGGACCCAGCACTGCCGACGACAAATGGATGAGATGAAAGAAGCCATTGGCGAGTCGCGACTGCCGCAGCAACACAACCACCTGGCTCAGACCAGTACTGCCACTGTTTCCACAATCAGATCTGCCAGACAAGCACCCCAGTGATTAGTCCAAACTGACCCCAAAACAAGCTACTGCAACTATCTTTATTCATTATACCTAAGTATTTAGGGGGTGGTTTGGAGCAGATCCCATCCCCTTGACCTGCAGTTAAGAAAGCAAGGTTTTTGTCCTCCAGTGAAATACTTCAGCAGTAAGAGTGAGGGCTCGAAGACAGGGCTGTTTTATTCCGCACCTGAATGGTGGAGATTAGGTGTGCTGCAGCTTCACACCCGGAAGCTGCAGCGGCTAATGAAAGCTGAAATGAGGCAGGAACCGGCGTGCTAGGCAAGGGGAAATGGATGAACTTGGGAGAGTGGCTGCTGTGGGGAGCCTTTCCCAGGCAGCACCTCTAATTGTATGAGCAATAAGGACGACACCGCAGAGGTTGGAGGCTTGGCAGAAGCCGAATGTTGCCTAAATGAGACTGTACCAAGTTTCCAAACTTTGGTCTTGGTCAGTAAGACCTGACTGGTTCAAAGATAGAAGCATTTACATAAATCTTCAGCCTTTAGAGCAGATTCCACGAGAAAGCTCCAGAAGCACCATGATAGGCTAAGGACACAAAGCACTGTTAAAGGACCTGCAGGCAGATGTAACTCAGCCTTCGCTGATGTGGTCACCAGATTTCTGAGCTCTGTTTAGACTCCTCCAAATGTAAATCTTTTCTTTCTCTTTGCTTCTTCAAACTGAGGCATCTCCTGCTGAACAGTGCTAGGGAGAGGCAATGTTGGACCAAGTAACACATTTTTAATGATATGAAACAAAGCTTTAATCATCATAGTTATTTACAAAATAATGTCTTCCTTGCATTTGGTTTAATAGCACTTTGTCCACAGCTTTCATCAAAACAACTACCCATCTGACTTATTGGAAGATTATATGAAATGTCAGAAGAGCTCCCTGGACTCATAAAGTGCTTCCTCGCCAATCAGGATTTTAATTTTGGATGGGGAAAGGATAAATACAATAATCATTGAACACTGTGACATTAACTGATCAAGACACCCACTTCCCTTGAATTATCAATTTCACACTGGCTTAAAAAATAGACCAGTGACAATTTAATCCCACATCTGGTGACCTTTAAGTAATGCTGTAACACTTCACAGCTTTGTCATTAGCATGTCATCAGCCTTCTCTCTGAAAGAAATGATACCTAAATGCTTCATTTTAGAAATGTCTCCAAAGTTTACTAATGTTTAATATCTGGTAACAAATCTTGAGAAGTATAAAGGACCCATACCAGGCAACTTTGTCAAAAGCAATCTTCAAAATAATCCTATTATAATTTACCACATGAGAGACATTGGATAGTCAAAAAGCTATAGAATCATGATATCCATTGTATTCAAGGGGAGACCTGCTCACAGCCACATCCTCCTGGTGGGTAAGGATGTTGGTGCCAGCACTGTGGGACTCCATCAAGGTTTCAAATATAGACCCCTTTCTACTCAACAATTCTACTTCTAGAGTTCTAGTCTACTGAACTATTTATACATGGGCACAAAAGACTGTTCATTACAGCATTGCCTGTAATATCAACCATATCCAAAGCTGTAAACCTAAATCTCTTGTGACTCAGATGGTAAAGAATCTGCCTGCAATGCAGGAGACCTGGGTTCAATCCCTGGGTTGGGAAGATCCCCTGGAGAAGGGAAATGCTACCCACTCCAGTATTCTGGCCTGGAGAATTCCATGGACTGCATAGCCCAAGGGGTCACAAAGAGTCGGACTCGACTCAGAGACTTTCACTCTCAAATTTCCTTTAAAAGGGGAATGCTTAAATAAATTGGCGCACCTGCATAATGGTGTGTGATGCAGTCACTAGAAAGGAATGAGCTACCATATACACTGACCTCATAAGTTCTTTGTGCTGTACCGTTAACACCACATCTAACCTATCAAGAAATCGTCTTGAACTCATTTCAGACTATGACCAGAATCCAACCACTTCTCACAAGCTCCTGTGCGCCCGTCCTGATTCAAGTCACCACTATCTCATTTAAATGACCGCAGTCACCTCTTATCAGGTCTCTCATGTCTTTTCTCTCCAAAAAGTCTATGATGAACACGGCAGACAAAGTCATCTTGCCAAATGTCATTCAGATCAAGTCTCTTCCTAACAGCAAAACCTTACAGTGACTTCCCATTTAACTCCCCAAGAAAGCTGAAGTCCTCACAATGGCAATGAGGCTCTTCCTGATCAACTCATTCCCTCCACTCAACAATTACGTGTATGTCTTCCATTCTTCTATCTGACAACCACTCCCCCCGCCGCCCCCACCCCCCCCAGTATTC
>SJYX01022995.1:839442-903434 GCA_006410675.1 Oreotragus oreotragus | reverse complement strand
CAGTTCTCCGAATCAGGTGGCCAAAGTATTGGAGCTTCAAATTCAGCATCAGTCCTTCCAATGAATATTCAGGATTGATTTCCTTTAGGATTGACTGGTTTGATCTCCTTGTGGTCCGAGGGACTCTCAAGCGTCTTCTCCAACACCACAGTTAAAAAGCATCAGTTCTTCAGTGTTCAACTTTCTTTCTAGTCCAACTCTCACATCCATACATGGCTAGTGGAAAAACCATAGCTTTGACTAGATACACCTTTGTCAGCAAAGTAATGTCTCTGCTTTTTAATAAGCTGTCTAGGTTTTCTTCCAAGGAGCAAGCGTCTTTTAATTTCATGGCTGCAGTCACCATCTGCAGTGATTTTGGAGCCCGAGAAAATAAAGTCTGTCACTGTTTCCATTGTTTCCCCATCTATTTGCCATGAGTGATGGGATCAGATGCCACAATCTTAGTAATGGTAAAGAATCTGCCTGCAATGAGGGAGACCTGGGTTCAACCCCTGGGTCAGGAAGATCCCCTGGAGAAGGAAATGGCAACCCATTCCAGTATTCTTGCCTGGAGAATCCCATGGACAGAGGACCCTGGTGGGTTACAGTCCATGGGGTTGTAGAGTCAGACACTTTCACTATCAGCGTGTTAACTGGTGACTGGGAGGATAACTTCATTAGGCTCTTTCTGGGACATTTTTCTGTCCAGAAGAGACACTTTATGCTGCTGAGAAACGGTGGCTAAAAATGCAGGCACCAGACTCAGACTGGCTAGGGTGTGAAATCTCTTCTCCCCACCATTCATTCCCCTCATGCCAGCAGACTTGTCGTTTAGCCTTTCTAAGACTCAGCGCCCTCAACTGCAAGTTAAAGGTAACAATTGTGCCTAGTTTGCTTTTACTGAGTCTAATCAAAAGCCAGGAAACAACTGACCTGTGCATGATCTGACAATGGATCAGAACACACGAGAGGTAGGAGGGGAGTTCAGGATTGGGGAACACATGTGCACCCATGATTGATTCATGTCAATGTATGGCAAATACCTCCACAATATTGTAAAGTAATTATCCTCCAATTTAAATAAATTAATTTTTTAAAAATAAAGGAACCCACGAGAGAATATAGGATGTAAGGTTTCCAAATTTACCAGGTTTCTCCTGGCCTTGGGGAGGGAGGAGGGTGCTGGGGCATAGGAAGGGATCTCTTCTGGATTCTTGCTCCCTGGCCTCTCTGATGGTCTTTCAGGCGCACATGCCCATTGGGGTAGAGTCTTATTCTCTGCACCTAAGAATAACCAGGAACAATTGTCTAAGTGCAGATTCCTGGGCCTCAGCCTCAAAGACTCTAATTCACTGGGTCTAAGGTGCTGCCCAGGATTCAGCATTTTAAATAAGCACCCCTGGGTGCTTCTGATGTGATCAGGACGTTGAGGGTCCCCACTGTGGGCTGCATTTGTTGTACCTGCACTGACCAGCTGCCACAGCCCACTGCGCAGAAGAGAGTCTGCAACTTCTCTTTTCGCTCTCCGCCACCTCCCCCCACATAGGCACATTGACAGAAAGAAGCCAGTGCAAACTGGGCATCTATGTGCGTTGCACTCTGCTGGGTACTAGGGATTTATAGAAGACGCTGCACGTGGCCAGTGGCTCCATACACGAGATGCTGGGAGGAGAATGCTTAAGACGTAGGTGACCACAGGGCTGAGTCTTAAGTTGAGGAGGTATTTGAAGGAGCATGGTGTATAAGGAACTACTGAGTTGGCCAAAAAAGTTTGTTAGTTTTCCATACCGTCTTATGGAAAAGCCTGAACAAACTTTTTTGGCCAACCCAATACAGACCATTAGATTGCTGGGATTTAAGGTATATGGCAAGGCAAGGTGGGTGGGTCTAGGAGGCTCAAGAGTTCATTAGTTCACTCTCCCATGACCTTGCTGTCAGTGACCCTTAGGAGGGTGGCTGTTGGAGAAATTGCTTTGAGGAGACAGCATCCTGGGCTGGTTTATACTGAGAACTCACAACTGCCAAATTGAGCTACTGTGACTGATGAAACTCACCAAAATATTTATTCAGAGGAAAGTTCTGCTGTAAAGAGGGGAAGAGTAACGTCCACTTGTTGGGAGAGTCTCTCTTTATTTCCCAGGTCAGGAAAGCCACTGCTGAGATGATGGAGCCTTAAGGTCTGGAGAGGGATCTAATGGGAGTGAGCAGAAAAAATGGCTGGCTGGGCAAATTGGTTTCATTTTCGTAAGTCCCCCGGCACCCCCACTCCAGGCACTGGGTGGTGGGAAGGGGGTAAGGGATGTTGTGCTGAGAGGACTCCTGCGGCTGAGCTTCGATTCTGAGGCTGCAATGGATTAGTGCAAGGGGAGGGGGCTGGGATTCTTGGGGTCCATGTGCGAGGCTTGGGATTTGCTCTCCTGGCTGGAGATTTTATCATGAGACTGGCTGTCAATCCAGTTGTCTCCTTTCTGTGGTTTATACAGTTGATTTTTTGAACTTTATGTGCAGGATTTGACATTTATACCACTTAGATTTCCTCCTGTTAGTTTTGACTCATTATTCCAGCCCTCAGAAATCCTTTCTGGCCCTGACTCTGTTATTCAGCTTTTTACCGATTCCTTCCAACATTGTGTGTAGTGGTGTACGGAGAACCACAAATGCCCCCAGAATTTGGAAAACGGTGTGGAAAATGTTACCAAGTGGGGAGTGATTTGCTAATGTGTCTACGGTATGTCTTCAATCCCATTAAGAAGTCCAGGGTGTCTCCCTAATATAATATAATCAACTTTTCAGATCACTCCCCAGGGGTTCTTTAGGGAGATGTGAGTGGAGTGTGATTGATTCGGAGAAAGCCATGGCTCATCAACTGCATTGTAAAATGGCTGGCGTGAGGTAACTCAGCAGCTGCTGACTGACTAATAAGGGAATAAGGGAAGGGAAGAATTGAAATGTAATGCTTTCAGCCTTGGCCAAGGACCACCGTGCCCCAGTCAAGTGCCCTAAGTACAGGGCAGTTGCAAGCTAAGTCTCACTGGGAGCAAAGATCAAAGGTGCTCCAAACTGCCTCTGAAACACCCATAAAATCACCTGCAAACCTCAGGGCTGGTCACAGTTTGCAGGCGCCTGGGGACAGAACACTGAGGTAGCCGCAGGGGCCACACCTCAGGCGTCCGCGAGCAGGCACTCATCGAGTGTAACGGTGGGTGTTACAAGGTGGTCTTTTCTCTCAGTCTGTCTGTCTTTGTGAAGCCCATCTAGTTCAGTACACACAGACTAAATGCTTATGGGATGCAATTTCCTGAATTCCGACGTGCTATTTTATATTCTTATAATGGAGAATACATACCACTTGTCTAGTCTGAGGAGACCATTTCTTAGGACTTTCCTATTTCCTTTGCCCTGACCCCATGCCTACAGCAGCCCTCCATCCCAAGTGTGTCTTTATGTAGAAGTTTGTGTGCACACTGTCTACATGGCCACCCTTTTTATTTCTCATTAGAAAGTAGTAAGTTAGCACTAATTATCAGATAATGTCTCAAAAGTACGGTTCACTAACTTACCTTTATTCCATTTCTTAGAAGTAAGTAAAATTGAGCACTTCGGCCTTTGTTGCAGAGGCCCCCGGACTCTGGAACCAGGTTGGCAAAATGATTGCATTATTTGCAGGGCAGTGTTGACGATATCCTGAGGCTGAGTCCAGGCTGAGTGGGAGAGGAGAGGAATTGATTAGTAATGTCTGCCAGGGACAAGGGAGGAAAGGGGGGCCTTGCTGAGCCTGCCTTAGAGCCTGGGTACCCACACCAAAGATGGCAGTCACGCTCTCCCTCTCTCTGAGCCCTCTGTTTATCTTTTTCGTCTGCCTATTTTAGTCAATTCTGTTATCATTATTTGTCTCTATGCCTGCTATTCACAATTGGGAGTCTTCCTTCATTCTGTTCCCAGAGCCTGACACACAATGGGTCCTCACTAAATATTTGTTCAAAGATTCGCTCTACTTAAGTGTTCTACCTAACTGGTCAGGATATGTAGAATCTGCATTTCTTCCCCAGTATGTGTGTGTGTGTGTGTGTGTGTGTGCGCGCGTGTGCACACGCGCGTGCTCAGTTGCTTCAGTCGTGTCCGACTCTGTGCGACCCCACAGACTGTAGCCCACCAGGCTCCTCTGTCCATGGGATTATCCCAGCAAGAATACTAAAGTGGGTTGCCATTTCCTTCTCCAGGGAATCTTCTCGACCCAGGGACTCAACCTGCGTCTCCTGCATTGGCAGGTGAATTCTTTACCTCTGAGCCACCAGGGAAGCCCCTTCTTTCTCACTGGAGTCAATTAATTGCCTCGTTGAGATACAAACTATAAATCTCCTCTGATTCTCTTGATCTATCCCATCTAGGAACAAAAACATAAATTGTGCATTTTTCCCCCTTCTCAATCTCCTTCTGGCTCACAATCATCAAGTTTTCCCTCCCCCTCAGGCCCCCACCCCCACTTTCTCTAATCATAAAACTGCTTTTCTCCCTTTGAAACTCTTGGTGAGCTAGGTTTTCCTCTGTCCCATTGTGACCTTTGAATCATGTTTCACCGTGTTTCTGGTTACTCTTGGGAATTAAAGTCCTAATAATAAAAAGAGCTTTAACTCTTGGCTCACTGCCACTGTCTCCAACATTACTCTTAAAATTCTTGGTGATTTCAATATCTGCATGAATGCTCCCTTCTTCGTGGGATCGTTCCTGGAGTATTCTTGTCCTCCACCATATCTCAGCCAGTGACCTCTCTTATCATACTCCTGCCCCTGTGATTACAATAACTGCAGTTCCATCATAATCTCCATTTAAACCTCCTATTTCCCTTCAGCTCGCCCCTTCTAGGATTCCAACTTCAACAGTCCTTTGACCGTATCTAGACTTTCAATCCATTGACCCCACTCACTGCTTTTTCTCTGCCCTTCACCCCTTCCTATCTTCTACTTCATATTCCCCCAGCTTAATTTCCTGGGAAACCTCATAGCTGCTCTGCCACCTACCTTTGTTGCTTTCCTGATCCACCAACTCTTGGCTGCACAAGAGCCCTGGTTATATCAACTTCCTCCTGCTTTCCTCCTGTACTCGTGTAGCCAGGTGTAGCCGGAGCAAAGCACACAACCATGTTATCAGTGTCCCTTCTGGTTCACGCTCGCTACCCTCAAGTTGGCCTTTAATGCCCCCTGGAAATCCTATTCCGGTGCCCTTGTCCATCCACTCTTGCGCTGTCCTAGAAATTACTCCATTTTCCCCCTTGTATCATTCCTTTTTAAAAGTTTTTTTTTTTTAATATTCATTTGTTCTGGCTGCATCAGACCTTAGTTGCAGCTCTCGGGGCCGTCACTGCATCGTGCAGCATTCTTCGCTGCGGGGCAGTAGCTGCAGCACATGGGCTTAGTAGCTCTGTGGTGTGTGGGAGCCAGCTCCAACCAGGGATTGAACCTGAGTCCCCTGCATTGCAAGCCCGACTCTCCCCCACTGGATCACCAGGGACGACCCCACAGTTCTTTTTTCAAGTGCCCACACACCACCTACTTGTGGGAACTTTGCTGGGAATTGTTAGGAAGCTCACACTTTCTGAAATCTGTCTCCCTTCTCCACCCCACCTTGGGCATTTGCCTGTGGTCCAGGTCATGTTTCTCCTGTTCCCCACAGCCCATCAAAGGCCAGTGACCTTGACTTTCTATCTCCCCCAGGGCCCTGCTTCTCCTGATCTCACAGGAGGCACTTGTCAAGCACAGGAGAATGTGAACGACTAGCAGCTTCATTTACTGAGATGCTGCTCTTGAGGGAGGCAAGCATCTGTTTTCATCATTTTATTAAATAAAAAAAAAAATTACAAATAGGCATTTAGCAGGGGGAAAGCACTTGGCAGGAGGCAGGCAAGTTCGAGCCATAGCTTCAGGCCCTGATTCCAGGGAAGCAAAGCATTGACCTCAGAGAGCCAGTGCTGTTCTGGTGCATCTTGAGTGTGCTGGGAAGGGCAGGTCTAAAAGGACAGAGTCTTTTCTGAGCATTGCTTGGTGGTTAAGAGCATGGGCTATGGAGCTGGGTTCAGATCCTCGCCCCTCTACTTTCTAAGTATGAGACCCTAATCTAGGCATCTAACCTTCCTAGACTCACTGTTCTCATCTGTAAAATGGGAATAGTACCTACCTGCTAAGTTGGGTGTGAAGAATAAATAAGTCACTCCGTGTAAAAGTACTCAGAACAAGTCAAGTACTTTTAGGTACCCAATAAACAGTAGCTATAAATTATTGTTATATTCTCTTTTAAGTCTCATGATAGCCCTGTGAGGTATTATCCTCATTTCACAGAAGACACTGAGGGCCAAAAAGGTGAAGGGGAAGCAATAGACCACATGGATGGTAAGTGGCACTGACTGGGCTCGCCCTGAGGTCACAGGCCAAGCTTGTGTTTGCTCATTTCACTAAGCATTTGTGACCTTTGAATCATGTTCCATAGTGTTCCTGGTCACTCTTGGGAATTAAAGAAACCCCTCTGGTTAGTCCTAGTAACAAGAACAGTTTTAGCTCTTGGCTCATGGCCAGTTTCTCTGGCATTAGAGAAATGTTGCTGTTTCACAGAGTCCCTTTCAGTGTCTGGATGAAATTATTTTACCCCCATCATGGAGATGCACATACCTTCCTTCTCCAAACATGCCCTGACCTCTCTGGGCAGATGGTACCAAATATTTGCTATACAATTACATGGCTCTAATTGAATTTAGCCGCAGCAAGGGAGACCGATTAGCAACAGATCTACACTCCTGAGAGGAGGGAGATGGTTCCTAGGCTGCACACTGTAACCCTGCTGGGGTGGGAATGCGGCTTAAAATCGTTCTGGCTCAGGCTCACCTTCTCTGCGGGGGAAAGAGACACGAGTTTGCCCAGTGAGTAGGCTGTGGAGTCGAGCTGACAGAACTGGAAGTACTGTTCACAAGGCTTAGACCGTCACTTTTTGGTTCGGGGTACGGCGTTTTATCGGAGAAGGCAGTGGCAGCCCACTCCAGTCCTCTTTCCTGGAAAAGCCATGGATGGAGGAGCCTGGTGGGCTGCCGTCCATGGGGTCACTAGGAGTCAGACACGACTGAGCAACTTCACTTTCACTTTTCACTTTCATGCACTGGAGAAGGAAATGGCAACCCACTCCAGTGTTCTTGCCTGGAGAATCCCAGGGACGGGGAAGCCTGATGGGCTGCCGTCTCTGGGGTCACACAGAGTCGGACATGACTGAAGCGACTTAGCAGCAGCAGCAGCATGGTGTTTTATGATGTGCCCAGATACCCTCTTCCAACTGCTGCGGAAAGTCTACAGTGAAAGGCGAGATGGAAGAGTATGTGTGTTCTTCTCTTGGGCTAATTAGACAGGGATGCTGTTTATCAGAACTGATATGTGAGAGGAACACACACAGAAGAGATGTTTCTGGAAACATCTCTCAGCAGTTCTCGGGTGGAGAAACTATGAAGGCAAATATTTCAGAATGTCCTAGAGTATTTACAAAGCTCGCATTGCAATGCCAGCGGTATTGAGACTTTTCCCAGGTGCCCACCATGAAGTGGGGAGAAGGCACCCGGATGGTCCCAGGCCTGACCCTAATGAGCCCTGGGGTCTCGTGGAGGTGGACTCACCTCTCTGAGCCTCAGTTTTCCCTTCTGTAAGGTGAATAACTTGGACTCTATTTAGATCCTTCCAGCTCTAAGACTTTTATTAGTCTGTGAGTTCTGGAACCAAAAGTTAGAAAGCAACTGTGTTCCCTCATAAAGTGGCAAAGATTTGAGTCCTGGACTCAGCAGGACCTAGACCTGAGGAGAAGGGGACGGCAGAGGATGAGATGGTTGGATGGCATCACTGACGCAATGGACATGAATGTGAGTAAGCTCCAGGAGTTGGTGATGGATAGGGAAGCCTGGCGTGCTGTGATGCATGGGGTCGCAAAGAGTGAGACACGACTGAGTGACTGAACTGACTGAACTGAGACCTGCTCTAGCACTTTTTGACTCTGATTTGAATCCATCTCCTTGAACCGCCAGTTCTGACTCAGTTCCTTCCACCTGAAGCCTTGCTCCATCACGCGGAATTCCGCTTAATTCTACAAACGTTGACTCAAGACTTAAACTGTATCCTCACTGCATGGCTGCAGAGATGACCAGTTTCCCACAATGGGTAATCCACAGTAAGATATGAGGTCAAGACTTACCAAAACTTCCTTTCTCCAGAAATCTCTCTAGGTCCTACACTCATGGTTTTGCAGAGTGTGGTCCTTGGACAAGTGACATCGACTTCACACAGGAACTTGCTGGAAATGCATATTTTCAGGTGCCAGCCTGTATCTACAGAATCAGAAACTCTGGAAGTGAGGCCCACAGACCTTAGTTTTTAACAAGTTCTTCAGGGAATTGGGAGACACCTCGAGTCTGAGGACCACTGAACTGGCCCTTTCCAGGACAGGCTGCAAAAACTATGTCTCTGCGCTCTCAAGGGACCTGAGGAGACGTCCAGTAGAAAGTCGGTCACTCGGGCTACCAGAACTTGTTGTTTTGAACTCTCAGTCACAGCTCCCTGGAGGGTCCCTCCAACATCATTTTGAACCTCTGAGGTAGTTTTGTGAATGCCAGGCATTGTGAAAAACTCATTTGTTTTGATGGGAAGGAATCTAACAGAGCACATCATTCCTTGTACAACTTCCAAACTCCCCTTTAAATTGATTTTCATGCTTGCTGGGATGCACAGGGACTGAGACCCACAGGAGAATCCCAGTTCCGGGGGGACCCCTGCTTCCAGAGGAAGAGCGTTCTTAGGGAGCCAGTGTCCCATCTCCATGCCACCCTCCCTTCCAAGGAGCCTTTTGTTAATATCCTCCCATGTGGCCGGGTCCAGGCTGGTTCCAGTCCTTCTGAGCAGATGGAGATCACTGGGTCCTGTTCTCCCTGCAGTCAGTTCAGACTGAAGCTGGTAGAGCAGGGGGTGGGTGTCCAGCCTCAGTCCTGGGAGGTTTGTCATGTGTTGCCTGGACCCAGGGCCACATGCTAGACCACAGACACTTGTCATGGAAATTAGAGAACGTCACCCTCTCCAGGGGCCTCCCAAGTGGATGCAGCCCTTGGGGCTCAGGACTGAGCTGGATTTCAGGCCCTCCCACTTCCTCGGGCAGGTACACAGCTGTCCGCGGCCACCCTGCCCCTCCCCAGCCAGAGCCTGGCACAGGGAGCACTGAGGAAGGAGAGGGGTGGGGGGCAGTGTGGGTGGGGCAGAGCCTGCCTGTGAAGCTCCCACATATGGGGGGGGGCCCGCCTGCTGGGCCCAAGACTCAGCACTTTACCCGCAGCTAATCCTCAGAGCCTCGGTGAGGTGTTGTCCTCCAGAGTTTTTCTGTTTCTAAATTATAAGAGATTTTCAAACTCTCAACACCTTCATCCTCTCATCTATCCAACGGATATGGTTCCCTTGCTCTTCAAAGCTTGCTCTGGAAACCACAGGAGACCATAGTGATGAAAGCTGTCTGGAGTCAAGATGTTAAAATGTCTGGGTCGATATTGATCTTATCCCTGGGTCCTCAAAGGCAGTTTCTGGAGGCTCTGGTTTGAGAAACTCACCTTAAATTCACCCAGCCCCCAGTGTTATGTGTGGGTGCCACAGAAAGTCGGCTTTCTGCCATGATGCTGGTCTGAGGGGTGGGGGGTATGTGATTCTGCCCCTGAAATTGTTAGGCGTGTGAGGCTGCAGTGCACGAGCTGTGTGTGTGTGCAGGCACTCAGGGGAGAGGCAGGGCCTGGCAGGGTGGCCTGGACAGGGTGACCTCACTGGCCTTTCCCACTTGTCATTTCAATGACTGGGCTCACTGCTTCATTTTTGGCTTTCTCCCTCTTTCTTGCAGCTGTGCTGATTGGGATTTAGGGCAGGCATTTGAGATCCCTGTTCTAATCCCTATCACATTGGGATTTACCAGTGGGAAGTCTGGGAAAGGGAGGGAGGAAGGGGAGAGGGGCCCAGGCCGTCGCTTAGAACATCGAAGAAATTTCAGAAGGAACGCCCAGCCTCCACCTCCACCCTCTGGGGCAGGAGGCCTCTCATCTCATTCTCTTTCCAGAATGCCTTCAAGAGCTTCAGCACTGGAGGAGTAAGCATGGCAATTGCGCTGATAATGGAGAGACTCTGACACTTGCCTTTTTTCCAGCTTAACTGTGCCCTTTGTTGAAATGTTTCTTGGCCAGGTACCGTCTCCATCTCCACTGCTGCCCCCACCTGCCAGCCCCCTACCCCTGGTTGAGATTGTTTCCTTCTCAACCAGATTAGTGCAACAACGGTCTGGATTGTCCACAGTGCGCACCCCTACCCGACTCAACTGACCTTTTTGTTTAAAAAAAAAACAGGTATGGTTGATGTATAATATTATATAAGTTACAGCAACATAGTGATTCGCAGGTTTTAAAGGTTAACCTCCACTTATAGTCATTAGAAAGTACTGGAGAGTTCTCTGGCAGTCTAGCAGTTGGAACTCTGCTTTCATTGCTGAGAGCACAGGCTTAATCCCTGGTCGGGGAACCAGGACTCTGAAAGTTTCGTTGCAAGTTTCGTGACTATATTCCCTCCACTGTACGCTATATCCCTGTAGCTTATTTTATGCACAGAAGTTTGTACCTCTTAATCCCTGACTGGTGCTTGCCCCACCCCTTCCCTGTCCCCACTGCTAACTGCTAGTTTGTTCTCTATAGAGGACTGTTTCTATTTTGGTTTGTTTACTAGTTTTAGTTTTTAGGTTTCACATGTAAACGATAGCAGTTTGTCTTTCTCTGTCTGACTTATTTCACTTAGCATAATACCCTCGAGGTTCATTCATGTTGTCACAAATGGCAAAATTTCATTCTTTTTTACGACTGAGTAATACTTCATTGATTATGTAGAGCACGTCTTCTTTATCCATTCATCTGTTCATGGACACTTAGGTTGCCCCCTTATCTTGGCAGTTAGAAATAATGCTGCTGTGAACATTGGGGTGCCTATATCTTTTTCAATTAGTGTTTTGGGTTTTTTTGTTGTTTTTTTTTTTCAGATAAATATGTGGGAGTAGAATTGCTGGGTCACATGGTAGTTCTATTCCTAGTTTTTTGAGGAATCTCCATAGTGTTTTGCACAGTGCCTGTACCAATTTACATTCCCACCAACCATGTATGAGGGTTCCTTTGTCCATATCCTCTCCACAAACTTCTGGCCCATTCAATTGACCTTTTATTACATAACTTCCCTGCAGAAGAGATAAGTTATGTAATATAATGCTAATCATATTATGCCCATCAGCTGTGGTATCAGTACAGATTTCAATCTGAATTTACAGTCTTTATGTAACTGACTTCAAGCTACCCCTCCAACTTCATTCCTATCCATAACTCTTCGCAGTGCCTTCAACACTCATTCTATTGTCTGCTATATTCATGCCATCTTGGGCTTTTGTCCATGGGCTCCTCTCCACATGTTCCTTCTCACAGTCCAGACACTATACATCTGTGAAGCCAGCTTGTATCCCATCTCCTTGACCCCAGCCCAGTTCTCTGAATACCTGTCATCTGCACCAAACAGTGTCATACTGGTTATTCTTTCCTTTTTCCGTTAAGTCTCCCCAGGTAGACTGTAAACTCCCTGACTTGGGTCCCCGCCCTAAGCATCTTCTCTACTTCCTGCAGTATCCAGCCAAGCTAAGGTGCTGTGCAGTAAATAACAAAGTAATTTTGACGCTTCTCAGATGTTTGCCCACCTAAAAGCTACACTGATAACTTTCTAGAAGCTGAAGTTCACTACTTTTGTAAAAAGAAATAGTATCTTGTTTGCTGCCAATATTCATGATCACCCAGTCAATCACATATACATCCTTACAACCTTCCTGAGTGAAGAAAATGATGATGATTTGAAAGGTGACCCCTGGCCCTAGGATTTCCAACCTGCATTGGGTCCTTAACAATCTTATTTTATTTATTTTTAATTGAAGTATATTCGATTTGTGATATCATGTTAGTTTCAGGTATATAGCTCAGCAATTCAGTTATGCAGATATATATAACTTTTCCAGATTCTCTTTCCTTATAAGTTATTACAAAATATTGAAAATAGTTCCCTGTGGTATACAGGAGGTCTTTGTTGACCTTTCTATCTGTTGATAATTTATTGTTGTTCAGTCACTCGATCGTGTCCAGCTCTTTGCAGGCCACATGGATGGCAGCACACCAGGCTTCCCTGTCCTTCACCATCTCCCAGAGCTTGCTCAAACTCATGTCCATTGAGTCAGTGATGTCATCCAACCATCTCATCCTCTGTCGTCCCCTACTTCTGCCTTCAATCTTCCCAGCATCAGGGTCTTTTCTAATGAGTTGGCCAAAGTATTGGATCTTCAACTTCAGCATCAGTCCTTCCAATGAATATTCAGTGTTGATTTCCTTTAGGACTGACTGGCTTGCTCTCCTTGATAACTTATATATAGTCGGGTATTTATGCTTAATGCTGCTGCTGCTAAGTCGCTTTAGTCTTGTCCGACTCTGTGCGACCCCAGAGACGGCAGCCCATCAGGCTCCCCCATCCCTGGGATTCTCCAGGCAAGAACACTGGAGTGGGTTGCCATTTCCTCCTCCAATGCGTGAGAGTGAAAAGTGAAAGTGAAGTCGCTCAGTCGTGTCCGACTCCCAGCAACCTCATGGGCTGCAGCCTACCAGGCTCCTCCACCCATGGGATTCTCCAGGCAAGAGTACTGAAGTGGGGTGCCATTGCCTTCTCCGATTTATGCTTAATACTCTTATGATATGTTTGCCCTCTCCCTTTTCCCCAGGGAGCACCTGTGAGAACAAGCGAGCGGACGTGGTCTTTATCATCGACAGCTCGCGCAGCGTCAACACCCACGACTACGCGAAGGTCAAGGAGTTCATTGTGGACATCTTGCAGTTCTTGGACATCGGCCCTGATGTCACCCGTGTGGGCCTGCTCCAGTATGGCAGCACGGTCAAGAATGAGTTCTCTCTCAAGGCCTTCAAGAGGAAGTCCGAGGTGGAGCGCGCCATCAAAAGGATGCGGCATCTGTCCACGGGCACCATGACGGGGCTGGCCATCCAGTACGCCCTGAACATCGCCTTCTCGGAAGCAGAGGGGGCCCGGCCCCTGAGGGAGAACGTGCCTCGGGTCATAATGATCGTGACCGATGGGAGGCCCCAGGACTCGGTGGCTGAGGTGGCTGCAAAGGCCCGGGACACAGGCATCCTGATCTTTGCCATCGGCGTGGGCCAGGTGGACTTCAACACACTGAAGGCCATCGGGAGCGAGCCCCACGAGGACCACGTCTTCCTGGTGGCCAACTTCAGCCAGATTGAGACGCTGACCTCAGTGTTCCAGAAGAAGTTGTGCAGTAAGTCCTGTCCTCTGTGGCTCTTCTGGGGGCATTGCTGGGATGAGGTCATTCACCTTCCCGTGTTCATTCTGTGCTACCTGGTCCCAGGTACTGGGCTGGCAAGGGGTCTTTAGCAAAGGTCGAGATAAGACACAGTGTTCTCTTGGGGCTCACACTCTGGCCAAGGATGCTCATTAAGGAGGCAATTTACAAATAAGTAATTAACTGTAAGTTTTAAGTGTAACGCGGGAAGAATTCAGGGCAGGACCTGACCTAGGCCAGGGGCTCAGGGAGATTTCCCTGGCGAAAGGACATTTATACTCACGCTGCTTAATGAGTCAGGGTAGGGAGGGGAAGTTTTCCTCCAGCACCTTGGATTGCCCTAGCATTACCTACGTTGGAATTCATGAGTTGGAATAACCGTGAAAATGAGGAAAATGTAACTTCTCCTTGGATGGCGTGGAATACCAGGCATTTTTGCTCTACAGTGGTGCTAGCTGCGGATGTTTTCTCAACCCAGAGAGAAGCCTAGTGTATCGGGGGTGGGCAAGACGTGCTCCTTGTGCCCCCTCGCTTGATAGGATGGCAGGTGCCTCCCAGCTTCTTCTGCAAGCTCATGCCTCCCCAAGTCCTTGAGCTGCCTTATTCTGCGTTAGAGGTCTTCTCCCCGATCTTGCTTTCCAACCCTACTCTCACTTCCTTGCCAGACTCCTCCCAGGAGCCTCCAGGCCGAGCGCCTGTTTCAGCTCTCCCGAAGGCCAGCTTGTCCTCCTCTTGGTCTCCAGCTTCTGCCACTGTCTTCTCGTCCTTTCTTCTTCCAGAAGGGCGGGGGCCCAGGGTGCCAACGCAGGCTCTGTGCTGGTCCCCGGAAATGGGACAAGCCTCCTGACCTGGTAAAACAGTGTTCAGTCCTGCCTTGCCCACCCCAGTGGCCTCTGTCCCTTCCAACTGCCTTGCTTCTTTGATGGGAAAACAAAAGCAAGTGTCTATTCTGAGATGACTAGTATTTCCCTGGAGTCTCTGCTTCTTTGATGGGAAAACAAAAGCAAGTGTCTATTCTGAGATGACTAGTATTTCCCTGGAGACTGAGTGAAGATTGACCTCATGGACCAGACTCATCTCCGACCCCCCAGGAGTGGGAACCTTTGGACCACTTCTCAGCATGTGTAAAAGTCCCTCCATCAGCTCTCCTGTGCCCCACCCCATCGAAGCCTCAGGAAGGAAGAACAGTGTGCTTTTGATGTGTCTTTAAAGTTCTCTACTGAAAACTGACTTCAAAAAGCAGAGAGCCCATTGATTTTTTACTCCAAAATCAAAAGGTTTACTTGAAAAATCAATGCCGTGAAGGAAAAAGAACCTTTCGCTCTGCAGTGTCACTTGGAAGATATTCAGAAGTACCATTTGCCTGGCGCCACAGAGGGTCTGGGCCGCAACGCCGTGCCGTGGCCTGAGTCACCTGGAAAACTTCACCCAGTAGCATGCGCTGTGAACATTTTTAAGGTTTATGACTTTAAATGACTTCTGCAGGATTTATGCTCCCCCTTTCCTGGAATTATTTAAAAAAAAGAAAGAAATTGGTTCTGTAACAGTTTTGACAGGTCTATTCATTTGTCTCGGAAAAATGTTAATTGAGGAGCTCTTCTCTAAACGCTCTGAATTGAGCAGCGAAGGGAAAGGTAATATGATGAGGGTGAGGTTGTGAACTTGCTCGTAGAAGAATCTTCTCTCTGCTGTTTGACCAGGCAGCAAAACTAAAAGACAGTTTGGCTACCCACCTCCTTTCCGTAAGAGCTCTAAGAGAACATCAGTATTACACCATTCGTTCATTCCCCAGGGCCCAGAAACTGAATGCCTCTTCCCACCCTGCAGAAGGCCATCTCCTGAATCTCTGCATCACAGGGCTCCACTGAGCAGACCTATCAACTGTCTTGAAAGGTTAAGGGGGCCCCAGGGCCTCTTTGTCAACTGTGCAGTAAAGCTGGCAATAACTAACATTTACAAAGCTCTTTCTCTTGTGTTTTCACACTTGATCCTCACAAAAATCTGGGGAGGCGGCACGGTGCTATCCCTCCCTTTTATAGGACTGTAAACTTGTCAAGTGGATTCCCCAAGAACAAGCATCCAAGGCATCCTGCTTCCAGACCTCTTGCTCGTTTCACCTCTCTTCCCATTGGGAGGTAGACATACCTCTTTTAAGGTAAACGGTTTTCCGCGAGCAGCATCTGCACAGTCCAGCCACGCCAGGTCCACCAGCTCTGAGGTCGACACTCACCTTGGAGTTGGATGGGAAGCCTTTATGGGGGGGAGCTGTCTCAGTGACCCCCCCTGCCAACTGTGCAGATGCTGAGCACATCTGTAAAATGGGGGTTTTACCCGGAGAGCGTAGATGCGTGAACAGTTGGCATTATAAGCTGTAGAGTCCTATTCCGTGTGCACTGTGCTATGTGTGATTACAGTCAGACACACAGAGGACCAGCAGGGTAGGCAGATGGCCTTGGGTTTGACCTGCCCTCCAATCCTCAGACAACAGCAATGAGTGACTTCCGTGTTTGAGACGGCAGTTCTTTGGGGTTTTGGAAATCTCGTTTGATCCTTAAACATGTATTGAGCTACACTCTGATAGTATCAGTTCAGTTCAGTCGCTCAGTTGTGTCCGACTCTTTGCGACCCCATGAATCGCAGCACGCCAGGCCTCCCTGTCCATCACCATCTCCCAGAGTTCACTCAGACTCTTGTCCATCGAGTCCGTGATGCCATCCAGCCATCTCATCCTCGATCGTCCCCTTCTCCTCCTGCCCCCAATCCCTCCCAGCATCAGAGTCTTTTCCAATGAGTCAACTCTTCGCATGAGGTGGCCAAAGTACTGGAGTTTCAGCTTTAGCATCATTCCTTCCAAAGAAATCCCAGGGTTGATCTCCTTCAGAATGGACTGGTTGGATCTCCTTGCAGTCCAAGGGACTCTCAAGAGTCTTCTCCAACACCACAGTTCAAAAGCATCAATTCTTCGGCGCTCAGCTTTCTTCACAGTCCAACTTTCACATCCATACATGACCACAGGAGAAACCATAGCCTTGACTAGGCGGACCTTAGTCGGCAAAGTAATGTCTCTGCTTTTGAATATACTATCCAGGTTGGTCATAGCTTTTCTTCCAAGGAGTAAGCGTCTTTTAATTTCATGGCTGCAGTCACCATCTGCAGTGATTTTGGATAGGATAATTACAGCTAATTTTGTCCTAGGCTAGGTACTTTCCATACATTATTTGACTGAATAGTTATAACAGCCCTGTGAAGCAGGTACTATTATCACCCCATTTTACAGAAGTAGAAACTGAGGCTTAGAAAGGATAAGCAGCTTCAAGTGGCAGAGTTGGAGTCTCTCTGGTTCCAGAGCACTTACCCTCCACCTGCCAGGCCCGAGGGTTTCAGGATGGTGGGAAAATGCTCTTATCACAGATAAACAGGACATTTGCTGTATGAAGTGTACACATCAGAGACCTTGGGAAGTCACCCGGCACTGGGGGACCTCTGATCACAGAATGCCTGGTTCTGCCTAGGGAGTCCAGGAGAACTTTAAAGAGGAGTGTAATGATGATAGCTTTTATTCTCACAACAAACCTGTGAAGTGGGTGCTCCCATAATTCTCATTTTACAGAAGAAACAGCGACCCAGAGACATTCAGTAACTTAGCCAAGGTCACACAGGATTCAATGGTAAAGCTGAGGTGTGGACCTAGGCATCCTGGCTCAGAACTTACATTTTAACCACGATGTGCTACATGGATGTGAAAAGTGAATGGCAATTTATTGGGTAGAATGTGTAGGAAGGGTGATTGCAAGGAAAAGAATGATATTTTTAATAGGTTTTTTCTCTTTCATTTAAAACAAAAACAACAACAAAAAATGAGTCCAGAGTCTCTGTTAATTTCATGACTTCTAAGGAGACACAGCCCACAACTTGAGAAGTGCTAAACGACAGCCTCGGCAGGGACACAGAGGTCAAAATAGACGTGGAGAAGAGGTTTCAGAGGGAAGACGGGCTAAGGCTGGTGTGCTTTGGGCGGAAGTGAAAAGCACGGCTGGACCTGTGGACTGGGAGAGAGACAAGGTGTCTTCGGGTATGATGAAAACAGACACTTTTATTGTACAATCAGAAGGTCTGACCTTGACTGGGAGTCCTGGCTCTGGCGCCCACTGGTGTGGACATGAACTCGGGCACAGCGGTGGCCTTGTACCCACCGGCAGTGAATCCCTATACCAGCCACAGCTGAGGGCGGGGGCAGCGGGGGCCTCCTGAGATTGCATTCTCAGGCTGCCAAGAGAAACTTAGAGGCCTGGTGCCCTGTGAATGAGGCCCTGTCTGCAAGGTGACCAAAACCTACCCGTGCTGAGGCCCAACGTTTTTGCCACCCAGTGAGAGAGGACACTGAATTTAGAGGCTGAAAAATGCGTGTCTATCCTGAGCCTTCTGACAGCTTGTAACCTGGGTACGGCTGTCAGTTTTCTTTCTTTTTTTTTGCTTTTGGCTGCACCAAGCCACTCACAAGATCTTAGTTCCCCGACCTGGGATTGCAGCTGGGCCCTCAGCAGTGACAGCACAGAGTCCCAACCCCTGGGCCACCAGGGAATTCCTGGGGCTGCTTTTAATTAACCTCTTGGCATCGGCTTTATCAGCTTAGCCTGGTATTTAAAGCCCGGAGGTTGGTCGTTCCCACCCTAAGAGCCCCACCTTACCCAGGCACCATCGAAGGCCCTAATGGTGTTTCCGGGCCTCTCTGGTGGCGCAGTGGTAAAGAATCTGCCTGCCAGTGCAGGAGATGCCACAGACACAGTTTTGATCCCTGGGTCGGGAAGATCCCTCAGACTAGGAAATGGCAACTCACGCCAGTAATCTCGCCTGGAAAATTCCATGGACAGAGGAGCCTGGTGGGCTACAGTCCACGGGGTCACAAAGAGTCAGACAGGACAGAGTACTCGATAGTGTTCCTAAGACACATTTCCCATCAACCCACCTGGGTAAAGCCCACACTTACTGCAGCCCTGCAAGGCCCTGTCACTCGGTGGCAGGCCAAATCAACTTCCACATACCTTGACTTTCCATCCCCAGTAATAGTTCAAGACCGCCAGTCAGCCCACCCCTGCTTTGATCATTCATTGGTCCATCACACATCCATTAATAAACATTCATGAATGTTCAGACTTACGAGTTAAAAAAATCCAAAATCCAATCTTGCCAATGACTTATTGTGCTTATTAGTGATTCTTTCTCCTGAACTCAAAGCCTTGTTCCAGCTCCAACCTACAAGGCTTTCGAGGTGTGAGACCCCTGCAGGCCACTGTAGGAGGCAGGACAATCCCCCTCCCTTCGGTCACATCACAAAGGCTTGTCCCCCGGGAGAGGAAGGCGCTAGGGTCAGATGCTCTTAGGATCACACATTCCTACCTATACAGTTTCAGAGACGGAAATTTTTATACGACCTTAGTAAAAACGTTTGGGATTCTTTTGGTTGAAAGTAATAGACGTTCAGCTTGAGCTAGCTTTAGAAGAGAGGGGATTGCGTTACATTACTCATGGAAATAAGAAGGGTAGTGAATGACACTCCAGCTTTGCTTCCATCTCCACTCTCTGCTTCCCCTTGGATTTATCTGGTTCCCTGGGCAGACAGCATGTACCCTGTCAGCCCTCAGATATTCTTGCCCTCGGTGTAAGCCCGCCCTTCCTCAATTCTTGTGCCTAAATGCCAAGAAAAGACTCCAACTGACAAACGCTGTACACTCAACAGTGGCCAGGAGTGGGACTGCCTCACACCAACACATAGTTCCCCCTGTCATCACACATTTAGATTCAGAAGGAAGGACAGCTTCTAAAAAATAGAAGTGTCTGTACTGAAGGTCCCTAGACATCAGACGTGCCTTTGTTCTACAGGTGAAGAAATAAGTCAGAAACAGCTCCCCAACTTACCTGAACGTCCCTCATTTGTTCTAGGCAGAGGGAAACTGGAGCAGAGGTCTTCTGGCTTCTAATCCAGTGCTCTTTCCAATTACACCAAATTCCTGGTTCCAATTTCTTTTATAGTACCTAGCCAAAACAAGCCTCAGTAACAAGCTGTCACTCCAAACCTTATGCAGTAGTTCTTTTAATTTCCCTGTTTGACAAGTGAAGAAAGTGGAGCTCAGGGAAATTAAGGAATTCATGAAAGGTCCTAGTGAAGCTTGGCTTTAGTCTGTTCCCAGAAGTCATCCGCTATGCTGTCTGCAGCTGAGCAGTTATTTTCTCTGCCTTGCGTCTCCTGTCTGAATAATCCTGTCAGGGTCTCCGTGAGAAGTCAGGCAGCGGGCTCATCACTTGGGCCTCGCACCAGTGGATAGCGGCTGTGTTGCTGGTTGCCTAGACTTCAGATTTCCTTCATTACAGAGGAGAATCATGACATGCTGAGAGTTACACAAGAACCACCTCTGTGTCCGTGGGTAATGTGATGCCAGTAGCCTGGAAAAGCAGAGAGCTTTCCAGGGTGCAAAGCAAATGCAAATTAAAAACAGGATAATGATTTTTCCCTGTCAACACTTAATGTTTGCTAATCCTGAGAGCTAAAGTTTGGAGGAAGTGGGAATCATTACTGTCATGCATTGCTGGTATGAGCTACCTTACAAGGCAATTAGGTGATATCTGTTTAAAGCAGGACCCAGTCCTAGAGAAACAGTTGTACATGTGCTCAAGGAGATGTGTTTGAGAATGCTTATCACAGCATTGGGAAAGTGAAAATGTGGACTGTTTGGGGAAATGGCTAAAGAAAATGAGGCACAGTCAATGACCAATGGATAAAGCAATTCAAAGGAATAAACCAGACCTAATGTACTTGATCACCTGCTTCCCAGGTGGCACTAAAGGTAAAGAACCTGCCTGCCAGTGCAGGAGACGCAGGTTTGATCCCTGGGTTGGGAAGATCCCCTGGAGAAGGGAAAGGCTACCCACTCCAGTATTCTGGCCTGGAGAATTCCATGGAGTGTATAGCCCATGGGGTCGCAAAGAGTCGGACATGATTGAGTGACTTTCACTTATTTATATATTGTGGATTCATTAATATTGAACTCACAGCCAACAGCACTATCACTCATACCTGGATGAAATTTATTAAACACACGTTTTTTCTGAAAGGCATCTCACAGCCTTCTCGCACTTAGGAACACCAGACACACTTCACTTCAGCAAACACCAGCACTTTAGCACTATGCTTGGGGCCATCCTAAACAGCAAAATCACCAACAAAAAGCACAGAAACACAAAAGGTGTGGCACCTAATAGGCCTTGAAAAGGACACTTGTTCCCAGCCTGAGAGCAGAAACAAGAGGGCAGGGCATCACCTGTGCAGCTGCAGGTGGGAGTGAGTGCATCAGGCAACTTACATTTTTCATCGCTCTGCACATGTCCTTAAATGATGCTGAAAACACTGTGAATACTGATTTTAGGGTTGCAAATAAATTCTTGCAAGTAGGCAAATTTGCAAATATGGAATCCGTGAATAATTAGGATCAACTGTCTGTGTCCTCACATTTGACATCTCCAGAAACTGGATGGATCTTAGATTCCATGAAAGAGAGTATATATCAGTAGAGACAGAATCTGTTATTAATATTGAGAGAAAAGCCAAGTTGAAGACGAATATATATAGGATGAACCCAAACATGTAAAAAAAAGTCCGCCACACTTCTCCTTTGCTACATACAGTTAATGCATATCAAATATTCTGCTGGGCAGTGTTCTAAGCACTTTACCATCTTAATTACTTTAACCCTTACAAGGCCCTTATGAAATTAGTACTATTTTTACTCCCGTTTAATATTTTAAAAGTTAAGAAAATTGCTCAGGGTCACAAAAACAGATATTTCAGGACTTCTGGGGTGGTCCAGTGCAGGAGCATCATGCTCCCAATGCAGGGGGCCTGGGTTCCATCCTGGTCAGGAAACCAGATCCCACATGCACAGCTGAGAGTTTACATGCCACGCGAGATCCCATGTGCCACAACTAAGACCCGGCACAGCCAAAATACATTAAAAAATAAACAAACAAAAAAATCCCCAGCTATTTCTTTCACACTGAAGTAAAAATGACTAATTTTAATCTAGAAGCTTTCCTAACTTTATTTATGGGCTTACCAGGGGGCACTAGTGGCAAAGAACCCACCTGCCAGTGCAGGAGACATAAGAGACACTGGTTCAATCTCTGGGTCGGGGAGATCCCCTGGAGGAGGGCGTGGCAACCCACTCCAGTATTTTTGCCTGAAGAATCCCATGGACAGAGGAGCCTGGTGGGCTACAGTCCATAGGGTCCCAAAGAGTCAGACAAAACTGAAGTGACTTAGCATGCGCTCAGTGTTATTTATATCTTAGGAATTAAAACACAGACAATTGTAAACTCAGAACAATCACAATCATTCTAAATTGTATTCTTATGAAATAAAAAAGTTTTACCTTCATGCATCCGGTCCCATCACTTAATGGGAAATAGATGGAGAAACAATGGAAACAGTGTCAGACTTTATTTTTGGGGGCTCCAAAATCACTGCAGATGGTAACTGCAGCCATGAAATTAGAAGACGCTTACTCCTTGGAAGAAAAGTTATGACCAACCTAGACAGTATATTCAAAAGCGGAGACATTACTTTGCCAACTAAGGTCCGTCTAGTCAAGGCTATGGTTTTTCCTGTGGTCATGTATGGATGTGAGAGAGTTGGACTGTGAAGAAGGCTGCTACTGCTACTGCTAAGTCACTTCAGTCGTGTCCAACTCTGTGTGACCCCATAGACGGCAGCCCACCAGGCTCCCCCATCCCTGGGATTCTCCAGGCAAGAGTACTGGAGTGGGTTGCCATTTCCTTCTCCAATGCATGAAAGAGAAAAGTGAAAGTGAAGTCGCTCAGTCTGTCTGACTGTTAGCGACCCCATGGACTGCAGCCCACCAGGCTACTCCGTCCATTGGATTTTCCAGGCAAGAGTACTGGGGTGGGGTGCCATTGCCTTCCCCGAAGAAGGCTGAGCGCCGAAGAATTGATGCTTTTGAACTGTGGTGTTGGAGAAGACTCTTGAGCGTCCTTTGGACTGCAAGGAGATCCAACCAGTCCATTCTGAAGGAGATCAACCCTGGGATTTCTTTGGAAGGAATGATGCTAAAGCTGAAACTCCAGTACTTTGGCCACCTCATGCTAAGAGTTGACTCATTGGAAAANACCCCATGGACTGCAGCCCACCGGGCTACTCCGTCCATTGGATTTTCCAGGCAAGAGTACTGGGGTGGGGGTGAGTACGCATTTTACTGGTAGGGAAATGAAGGTTTGGAGAGTGGGTGACTTGCCGCAAGGAGATGCAAGAGTTAGGTGTGAAAACCAGAAAGTGAGTGGAGTTCATTTGACTTACGGTTCACGTTTCCTGAGCAAGATTTTGGAATGGCGTAAAGCTCTCTTCAGAGAAACAACTGCTTTTCAGGCATTTATAGCCCACTTTAGTAGCACTCAAGTGCATGCCTGTGATCTATATGCTAATTTTGGATACGCCTATCTCTTAAATAATCCAAGAGTATGTGTGTGGATGCTGTTTGATTTGAAATCCTGTGTGCTTAGAACTAATGGGGTTGTAAAACATGCTCCAGAATTTACCCTTCCCTAATTTGCCTTCATTTCATCCACATTAGCAGGGCCACCACCCTTCCCCCCACCTTCTGCTCCTGACTGTCCAGAGTGAAAGCACAAGTTAGCTGTCCTCAGTTTTTCTCCAGGGTGTTGGAGCCCAGGTAGGGTGATGGGAGGGAATGGGGGTGGGAGGAAGGAGGAGAAATTTGAGGTCTTTTTAATTTCCTCCATTCTCTCTAGCTTGGGAAGTTCCATGCTGCCTAAAAGGTAAATATCCATTATATTTTATTTTTTTATTTTGGTTGTGCCATGTGGCATGTGGGATCTAAGTTCCTTGACTAGGGATTGAACCCTCATGCTCTGCACTGGAAATGCAGAGTCTTAACTGTTGGACTACCAGGGAAGCCCCTTACTTTATTTTTAACAAAAAAACAAGTTGCGACTCCATCTTTAATTGGAGTAATTATTTGTGCTCTAAAGATGAATCAGCCAAAGCAGAAATTGGTGGCCAGTTGCTGGATTCTGGATGAGCTGGCACAAAGATAATGCCAGCTTTGTGTCTGATTTCAAAGGTCATACTTTTCACGATAGAGCATTTGGGATCTAGGGAAATTATAAAGAAGAAAATGCAGGGCTTCCCTGTGGCTCAGCTGGTAAAGAATCCGCTCGCAATGTGGGAGACCTGGGTTTGATCCCTGGGTTGGGAAGATCCCTTGGAGAAGGGAAAGGCTACCCACTCCAGTATTCTGGCCTGAAGAATTTCATGGACAGTATAGTCCATGCCATGGGGTCGCAAAGAATCAGACACGACTGAGTCACTTAANATCCCTGGGTTGGGAAGATCCCTTGGAGAAGGGAAAGGCTACCCACTCCAGTATTCTGGCCTGAAGAATTTCATGGACAGTATAGTCCATGCCATGGGGTCGCAAAGAATCAGACACGACTGAGTCACTTAAAAAAAAAGAAAGAAAGAAAGAAAATGCAGAAAATTTCCCTGGAAGTCCAGCGGTTAGGACTTTGCACTCTCAGTGCTGAGGGTCTGGGCTTGATCTCTGATTGGGGAAACAAGATCCCACAAGCCGAGTGATGTGACCAAAAGAAAAAAAAAGAAGAAAGTTTTATCTATCTTGTGTCAGTCCTTGGGCTGGTTGATGAACCAAAAATTCATTACTGTTAAAGACATTCATTGCTCAGTAGAATTATTTTCTTAGAAGCCTTTTCCTTGATGATGATAATGCTAATACTTATTGAATGGTGACTCTATGTGATGTCTGAGCTAAGAGCTTTACATAATATGATCTCAGTAAACTTTTATTTCCACTGTTTTCTGGGTGAAGAAGCAAGTTCAGAGAGTTTAAGAACTTGCTCAAGGTCACACAGCAAATGAGTAGAGGGGGCTAGAGTTTGGGTTCAGAGTCAGACTCTGGAGTCCAGGGTCCTCATCATTTCTTCATCCATGTCTTGTTTAAGAGACAACACGATCCACTTTTGGTTTCCAGGAGAGTACATGGAAGGGAAGGGAAGGTACCAAATGGAAAAACAGAGAGCAGGGAAACCAGACTCCATTTGCTGGTCATGGGCGACAGTAAAAAAAATAGAGCAAGCTGATGGTTTCACTTGTGCATTGCCCCCCTTCCGAACAGACACAATTGGAGTGTGTACCTTCCGAGGCCGCCCCAGGGGTGAATGCTGCCCCCCGAGTGTGAGCATACCTCATTTGCCTGTACTCTTCCGAATTAATAGCATATTGGTCCTCTGAGGGTGGGCTGGTTTTTCAAAAACACTTGGAAGTCATTTGTGGCCAAGTTGAGTGACAATAGTAGGTGATCAACTTGTTACTCGTTTCATTGTTATTGACATAAAATTTATCTTACAGCAATGAGATTGATTTTCTGTGCTATTTTGGAGGTAAATTTGCCCAGAGCAGTGGTTTTCAAACTTTTAACAAACTACCCCTAAGAGGAAAGGAGAAAGAATTCAAATTCTGCAAGTGTAGCCCAAAACAGTCTCTCTAAGGCTGAACATTTCTTTGAAGTTTCACATTTTATCTTAGATATTTGTGAATTCTGCATTCTGCTTCATGCTACATCTANTTTGCCCAGAGCAGTGGTTTTCAAACTTTTAACAAACTACCCCTAAGAGGAAAGGAGAAAGAATTCAAATTCTGCAAGTGTAGCCCAAAACAGTCTCTCTAAGGCTGAACATTTCTTTGAAGTTTCACATTTTATCTTAGATATTTGTGAATTCTGCATTCTGCTTCATGCTACATCTATTTTAAGTTTCTTACTAAGTCAAGTGTACTGATGCTCCAAGGAAGACGGTCATGTTTGTAGCTTTGAATTTTTCAGGAATCCAGTAGGGTTCCCCTGGGGTACCTGTGCCCCAGTTTGAGAACCATGGCTCTATCAGACGACATCTCTAATTCTGATCCCGGCTACTGGTTGTCCCTGAGGGCATTCTCGTTTTCTCTCACTCTTTTAAATCCCAATGTTTTGAATAGAAAGTATAGTATAAAGTTCAAAAGAGAATAATACAAAAAATATGGTAAAATGTCTCTCTCCTGTCCCCGTCTCCAGCACCTCGGTTCTCTCTGGAGGTAACCAGCTTCCAAGAGGGTCCCCCGTGATTCCTGCCTTGTGGCGTTCACACCCTGGAGTGGTCCCCTCCTGTACTGTAAGAGGGTTGGTCTTTTTAAAACCTTTATTTCATTTGCTTACTTATTGTTGGCTGCACTGGGTCTTCGTTGCTGCGTGTGGGCTTTCTCTAGTTGCAGTGCGCAAGCTTCTCCTCGAGGTCGCTTCTCCTGTTGCAGAGCACGGACTCTGAAGAAGCCAGGCTTCAGCAGTTGTGGCGCACAGACCCAGTGGCTCCGGCAGCATGCGTGATCTTAGTTCCTGGACCAGGGATTGAACCCCTGTCCTGTGTCCCCTGCATTGGCGGGTGGGTTCTTAACCACTTTACCACCAGGGAGGTCTGCCGCGTTGGTCTTTGTGACCAACAGAACGCTGCAGAAGTGATCGTCACTTCTGAGGTTAGGTTATAAAAGACTGCAGTTTTGCTCTTGGGCTCTTTCTGCCTGTCCATCTCTCTTGTCTCTCATCAGCTGCTTTGCAGGAAGCCCGGCACCGTGATGTGAGGTCACCCAGGCACCCTAGGGAGAGGTCCTTGTGGTGAGGAATTGAGGTCTCCAGCTAACAGCCAGTGGGGACCTGTGGCCTGTCAGCAACTGCAGAAGTGAAGCTGGAAGCTTATCGTTCAGCCCCAGAACCCTCTGATGACTGCGGTTAGGCTGGCTTCTCACCGGTAGCCTTAAGAGACCCTGAGCCAGACCCACCCAGCTAGCTGCTTGCGGATCCCAGGTCACAGACGCGGGGAGATGATAAATGCTTGTTGTTGTAAGCTGTTCTGTTTGGGGTAATTTATTATACAGCAGAGGAGACCTAATAAATCCCACCTTCAAGGATATTTTGTATTCTTTCTAGAATTTATATATGTGAATAATACAAATATAAACACAAACTCTCCTTTCCCCCTTTTCTCAAAATATAATCTGCTACACAAACTGTTCCATACCTTGCTTTTCTTAATATGATATTTTGGGGGATATTAATACATAGAAATAGTATGGAGAAACCTCTCTCTCTCTTTTTTTTTTTTTTCTAGCAGCTGAATGTGTGTGTGTGTGTGTGTTAGACACTCAGTCATGTCTGACTCTTTGCAACCCCATGGACTGTAGCCCACCAGACTCCTCTGTATATGTGGGATTGTCCAGGCAAGAATACTGGAGTGGGGTGCCGTTTCCTCCTCCAGGGGATCTTCCTGACCCAGGAATCGAACATGTGTCATCTGCGTCTCCTGCGTTGGCAGGCAGATTCTTTACCACTGCGCCACCTGGGAAGCAGCTGAATGTATGCTATCAAGCAGCCTACAATAATTTGTTTAGCCAGTCTCCTGTTGGTGGCATTTCCAATGTTTTGACATTACAGTGTTTTTGTGAATAATCTTATGCATTGTGTGCAAGTGCATTTGTAATATCAATTTCTAGATGTCAAGTTGCTGGATCAAAAGAGTAGTTTGGATATGATTAAATCCCTCTTACATAGGGATTGTACCCCCTCACCTTTTCTACCCATCCTCCCCAGCACTGTCTGAGAGTTCAGTCTCCCCAGCAAGGAAAGGAGAGCTGGTTGGATTTGAACTGATGTGTAAATGAAATTCTTTCAGTTCCGGTGAGAAGTGTCTCTCTAAAGACTTATTTTACGTGGACTAAGAAAACNGGACTGCAGCCCACCAGGCTACTCCGTCCATTGGATTTTCCAGGCAAGAGTACTGGGGTGGGGTGCCATTGCCTTCCCCGAAGAAGGCTGAGCGCCGAAGAATTGATGCTTTTGAACTGTGGTGTTGGAGAAGACTCTTGAGCGTCCTTTGGACTGCAAGGAGATCCAACCAGTCCATTCTGAAGGAGATCAACCCTGGGATTTCTTTGGAAGGAATGATGCTAAAGCTGAAACTCCAGTATTTTGGCCACCTCATGAGAAGAATTGACTCATTGGAAAAGACTCTGATGTTGGGAGGGATTGGAGGCAGGAGGAGAAGGGGACAACCGAGGATGAGATAGCTGGATGGCATCACGGACTCGATGGACGTGAGTCTGAGTGAACTCCGAGAGATGGTAATGAACAGGAAGGCCTGGCGTGCTGCGATTCATGGGGTCACAAAGAGTCGGACACGACTGAGCGACTGAACTGAACTGAACTGACTGCCCAACATGTTTCTTACTTTGAAGCAAAGGGACATATACTTAGGATATGCCATCGATTTCATCAGAAGCTGAGTTTTCCAATACAGGGTTAAGGAGACTGTTCTTAGCTTTTGAAAGCCTCTTCTGTTTTAGCTTTATAAAAATAAATTTCTATGCATGGACGTCCTTTTTGTTTATGAGAACATTTGCACAACTTGTACTCTCTTTATGCTGATGCTTGTTAATTTAAATATGTTCAGGTTGAATTATATGAAGCCAAGTAATAAATTTAAGGTGTAAAAAACAATAAGAATTTTTGTGAGCTCTGGACAGACTTATGCTAGAATTGATGAATCTGAAAGCTGAGGTACTTCAGAAACTAAATGTGGATACATTTTTAAATTGAGACATAAAGATTATGGAAACATATGAATGCATTTTTTTTACTCCAAAAATTTTATAACACTTTTGCCTATTAAAAAATTACGTTATTCTTTGGATTGCTGAGCCTGAGACTCTGGTGATCTTTATTACATCCTCATTTAACTAATAACTTTTCCTCCAAGCCCATTTCTGTGAAAAATCCATACACTAACCAAAGCCCCTTCTGGTATCAGTAAACACTCTGCTCACCAGTTTGATATTATTAATTGCACTGTGAAATGTCTGTCTTATGACAGTGACCTGTGGTCACTTTTGACCTGTTTTTAGTTGTTGTATTGTTCAGTTGCTAAGTTGTCTCCGACTTTTTTGCAGTTCCATAGACTGTAGCCCGCTAAGCTTCTCTGTCCATGGGATTTTCCAGGCAAGAATACTGCAGTGGGTTGCCAATTCCTTCTCTAGGGGATCTTCCCCACTCAGGAATAGAACTTGCGTCACCTGCGTTGGCAGGCAGATTCTATACCCCTGAGCCAGTTGGGAAGCCCCTATTTTTAATTGGATATCAGCAATTTCATATGACTCAGCCTAACTTCATTTCCCTTTGACCCTCCTTGGCCCTCTAGCTATACATTTTTTTTTTGTATTGGAGTATAATTGCTTTACAATGTGGTGCTAGTTTCTGCTGTACAAAGAAGTGAATCAGCCATACAAGAAGTGCGAAGTCGCTTCAGTCATGTCCAGCTCTTTACAACCTTGTAGACTGTAGTCTGCCGGGCTCCTCTGACCATGGGACTCTCCAGGGAAGAATACTGAGTGGGTTGCCATGCCCTCCTCCAGGGTATCTTCCCAACCCAGGGATCAAACCTAAGTCTTTTACCCCTCCTGCACTGGCAGGCAGGTGCTTTCCCCCTAGTACTGCCTGGGAAGCCCCATATGTATACATATATTCCCTCACTTTTGGCCCTCTCTCTGAACCCCCTCCCAACCCACCCATGTGTATAAGAGACAGGTCCCAAAGAGGCAGACAAAACTGAAGCGATGGAACACACACGCATGCAAACTCTTTCTCAGTTCTCTAGTATGACATATATGATTGACACTATGAATTCCTTAAACATCTTAGCATAACTTATCAATGACACTGTCTTAGAGGTTTTGATTGTCAANGTCATCGCAGAGCACAAAGCTGAGCTTCCTGTGCTTTATAGCAGGTTCCCACTAGCTATCTATTTCACACATGATAGTGTATAAATGTCAATCCCAATCTCTTAATTTATTGATGATGGCATTTATGTAGAACTGTCTTGTCCACCCAAAGGCTGTAAAGCCCCCTTGAGGGCAGGGCCTGCAGCTTGTTTCTCTTTGGGTCGTGCTTGCTCCTTCGCTGTGTAGCTTCTGGAAGCATGTCTGCCAGAGGATGAAGTCAGAGAAGGCGTCACTGTTGCCCTAATGCCCTGCCTCTTCCCTTTCAGCGGTCCACATGTGCAGCGTCCTGGACCATGACTGCGCCCACTTCTGCATCAACACGCCGGGCTCGTACATCTGCAGGTGCAAGCAAGGCTACATCCTCAACTCGGACGAGAAGACCTGCAGAAGTAAGACTGCTCTGCTGATGTGTCTGTTCTGTCCTCCTCGGCTTTCTAGCACTCTCTTCTTTTATCTGGGCCCATTTAATTCACCTGTGACCCCCACCCAACCAAGTCATCATTTCCCTAAAGAACAGAAACAAGGTTGTCTAAGACACATATTTTGCCCTGCCCTCAACTGTGCCTTCAGAGCACTAAGGCCAGAACTGGGCACGCAGTAGGCCATCAGGAGAGTTTGGAAGCTCACTGGAGGCTCCTTCTCAGAAATAGCTTCCTTGGATTCTTGAGCTACTGTCCTTGACTGCCAAGCTGTTCTTTAGGGGGATCCGCTGAAGAGCCTTTTCATCCGTGGTCTTTAGGAACTGTGCCCTTGTCACCGAAAGGGGGTCTGGCTGCTCACCACCCAAAAGCCAATAACAGGCCAGGCTGCTGGAAAGGAAAGTTTGCTTTATTTCAAATGCTGGCAAATGGTGGGGGGCAAATGCTGGCAACATCTGTCCAAAGGCCAGCCCCTCCAGGGGCAACCAGTGGGGCAGGAGCTTTTATAGATGGAAGGAGGGGGCTACGTACAGAAACAGCACAATCAGCTCTGACAGTCAGCTTCAAATTGGTCATGGGTGGTAGTGTCATCATGGCCGTTTTAGGTCACATTCAGAAAACTAAGATCATGGCATCTGGTCCCATCACTTCGTGGGAAATAGATGGGGAAACAGTGGAAACAGTGACAGACTTTATTTTGGGAGGCTCCAAAATCACTGCAGATGGTGACTGCAGCCATGAAATTAAAAGATGCTTACTCCTTGGAAGGAAAGTTATAACCAACCTAGATAGCATATTCAAAAGCAGAGACATTACTTTGCCAACAAAGGTCCGTCTAGTCAAGGCTATGGTTTTTCCAGTGGTCATGTATGTATGAGAGAGTTGGACTATGAAGAAAGTTGAGCACCAAAGAACTGATGCTTTTGAACTGTGGTGTTGGAGAAGACTCTTGAGAGGCCCTTGGACTGCAGGGAGATCCAACCAGTCCATTCTAGGGGAGATCAGTCCTGGGTGTTCTTTGGAAGGACTGATGCTAAAGCTGAAACTCCAGTACTTTGGCCACCTTATGGGAAGAGTTGACTCATTGGAAAAGACTCTGATGCTGGGAGGAATTGAGGGCAGGAGAAGGGGACGACCGAGGATGAGATGGCTGGATGGCATCACCGACTCGATGGACATGAGTCTGAGTGAACTCTGGGAGTTTGTGATGGACAGGGAGGCCTGGCGTGCTGCGATTCATGGGGTCGCAAAGAGTCGGACACGACTGAGCGACTGAACTGAACTGAACTGAATCTTCAGTTCCAGGGTCCATTTGTTCCCATTTCTTTGAGGTCAGTTCTTGGAATTGTGACAGCATATGTCATGGGTACAGTCTGATCATCATGTAGTTAACTCCTTCACCCTGGTGTGTTAGTATCTATAAGACAGCTCACAGAATATGGCTCAGAATATTATCTGTAAAAGGTCCTTGACTACTTAACGACTATAGTATTATTATTTGGTCTCCTTTGACTGTTTTCCTTTGTTTCTGTATTTCTCATTTCTCTGATTAAACTTCCTGGTTGACCAAAGTTTCCTACAGATAAAAGGCAGGCAGAGGACATGGGCTGGTGGAGGGAGGGGGTTAAAGACCATAGCGTCCTGTTCTGTTTCACCCTGAGGAGTTGTTTCTGTGTTTTTTTTTTTAAATCTTCCTTGAAGCATGGATTTAGGGTGAGCTATTAATGTTGGCTGGGAATGATTATTCAAGTTCTGTTTTAGAAGAGTGCAGGAATCTAAATGGTCTGGTGAGGGACGCTTTATAGGTCTCCTAAATAAAAAAGGGCAAACAGATATAAAGTGTTAATAGAATTCATATTCTCTTTTTTTTGGCCAACCCCCCGTACTGGACAATATACTGACATTAGAGCCACATGAGGTAATGCGCCTCTTAGAGGAGAGAATTACACATACGTTGTGTAATACGTTGTTGTGCATATACTTTTTTTTTTTCCAAGTTATAAATAAAGACATTAATAGCCTAGAAAACAACCAGACTTCCTCAGGACGTGAGGGAGACCAGCCCACGTGGAGGCAAATAAAACTCAGCAAATCTGACATGTAGGTCATGTAATGCGTAATTGTGATTATGCTGCATGGTAAGTAATTAAGCCCTAATGGAAAGCAGTTTGCACAAATGGCTGTAATTAGTATCGCATTTATGGAGCCAAACCACATTTTCCTTTTGTCTTCTCACTTTTCAGTGGGTTGAGAGTGGTTGGCTCGGGGCCTCCCTGCCCCCCAAGATTAGGGAACATCTGCTCGACTCCTCTGGTTGGCGGCCTGTAGAAGCTCAAAGCACCCAGACTCTGTGAGCCCCCCTGGGGGAGGCTCCCTGTGTTCCCCAGCTGCTCCCAGAACCCAGGATCCCAGGTTGCTTGTTGAGTGGAGCCTGAATCATCCTGGTCTTCCGCTTGAACCCCTGACCCTTCTTTGGTTTCCACAATGAAAATCACTTATACCATATGCTCATGGGTTGAACAGAATTTACTGGAGGAATGGGGGAGTTCAGGCAGAGTTACCTCACACACTGCTCAGCAAACAAGCTAAACATCTCAGACATGTCCGTCCTCTCTGGGAGCCTCCCCTACTCTTCCCCCCCACCCCGCCCCGCCCAACACCCCAGCAGGGTTTCTCTGCAGAGCACTCAGCCTCTCTCAGCCCTGCGCTTCCCTTCTTTCAGTTCAGTTCAGTCGCTCAGTCATGTCTGACTCTTTGCGACCCCATGGACTACAGAACTCCAGGCTTCCCTGTCCATCACCAACTTCTGGAGCTTACCCAAACTCATGTCCGTCATGCCAGCGATGCCATCCAGCCATCTCATCCTCTGTCGTCCCTTTCTCCTCCCACCTTCAATCTTTCCCAGCTTTAGAGTCTTTCCCAATGAGTCAGTTCTTCGCGTCAGGGGTCCAAAGTATTGGAGTTTCAGCTTCAGCATCAGTCCTTCCAGTGAATACTCAGGACTGATTTCCTTTAGGACGGACTGGTCGGATCTCCTTGCAGTCCAAGGGACTCTCAAGAAGTTCTCCCCTTTGTCTCCTGCTCCCTGATCTGCTGGGATCCCGGCGTGTGCCAGTATCTGTTTTCCATGCTCTGGTTTAGTCAATCCAGAGATGTCTTGAGATCAGCAAATGAAACATAAAAAGTTCTCCCCCTGAAGTCATGAGCAGACCTTCCCCACACACCAGGTTTGCCAGACCCCCTGCCTGGCCCCACCTCAAGTTCTGAGGCCCCAGACTCTCCCGGGTCTGGGGCCTGGGTTCTCTCCGGTTCTGGGGCTGTGGGTGCATCACACGGCATGAGGCAGAAACTGTCTGGGCTTCTGACACACTGACCAGGTGGAGGGGCGGGGAGGCCCAGCTCGGAGGGGCCTGAGCCCAGGCGGTGGTTCTCAAGCTTCAGTACCGGGGGAAGAGCTGACCTGGTGTGTCAGCTCCACCTCCCAGCGCCCCCAGATTGATAGTCAGCAGGTCTGGGTGGGACCTTGGCGTCTGCATTTGCTATGAACTTCTCCCATCCAAGTACTAACCAGGCCCGACCCTGCTTAGCCTCGAGATCAGACGAGATCAGCGCGTTCAGGGTGGTATGGCCGTAGACTGTTGTGAACTTCTGACCTAGGTTGCTGCTGGCATGGTTTGAGATTCCCTGGCTTCAGCCAGACAAGGCGGTTGGGAGGGAAGGGAGCAGGGTAGGAGAGGAGTAGGGCTCAGCTGTCCCAAGTGACTCTGCCCTCCCCCACCTCCGTCCCAAGTGACCCCACCCTCCTGTCCCAGCTGACCCCGCCCCTCGTCCAAACTGACCCCGCCCCCATCCCAGCTGACCCCGCCCTCCCGTCACCTGGAAGCAGAGGAACTACCTTTATTGTCTGCGCCAGACTTACCTTAATATGTCCAGTCAAAAAGAGCATTTCTGTCTCTCCCAGGAAAAGATCATAATAATGACTTGTTTGCACACCTGAAATTGTACACCAGAGGGCCTTGTGAAAGGATCAAGGCCTTCAGAGTCTGCGGACCTGACATTCAACCCTGTCAGTTTCAACCCTGACATTCTAGCTGTATGTCACCCTGAGCTGGTGATTTAACTCCTTGACTCAGCCTCCTCACCCATAAGATGGGAAGGGTGGTGACAAACCATCAGTTGATCCTTGTCAGCCCCTGAGTTTGGTCTGGTGGACAGTTCAAAGTTGTGCCGAGGGGTGTCTGGGCCAGACCCTGACCTCTGTTTCTGGGCTGCTCTCTGCCAACACGGAGAGGAACTCTCTGGACCTGGAGAGGAATGAGACACAGCCCTTTCCAGCTTTGAGCCTTTAAGATGTGCCAGGCCCTGGGAGGTCCTGGCAGTCCAGTGGTTAAGACTCTACACTTCCTCTTCAGTGGACATGGTTCGATCCCTGGTCAAGGAACTAAGATCCTGCAAGCTATTCAGCTTGAAAAAAGCCAGGGGGGAAAAAAAAAGCCTTCTAGACTAGTGCCTAAAACATCAATATTCCTGCTCTCTTGAGGTTACATTCTTGCATAGAAGTCAAATAAATGACCAAGATAACTGCAGCCCAAAGCGATTGCAGCCCCTGCTTAGCCCAGTATGCTACACACAAGGTCAGGACTAACTATAATCACTTACTAAGTGTTTAGACCGTGTGCCAGGAGCGCTCCTGAGGGTTCTGTATTTGTTATCTCATTAATTCTGACATCAAGCTCTTAAAGTAGGTTTAGCATCTTATTTTACAGATAAGGAAAATTAGGTGCCAGAAAGGTTAGACAGTTTACTTGAGGTCACAGGGCTAGTAATGAGACCAAGCCAGAACCCAGGTCCCGTTAGGTGTGAGCGCATGCGCCTGGCTCTTGCCCACCATTCGATGCTTGCCAGCATCGCTTGTCCCACGATCCTGGAGGTGGCAAGCAGTCCCGCAGCCAGACACTCCTCCAAGCCCAAGAGGACAGGCAGGTTCAAAGCACTCACTTATCTCAGGAGACTCAGAACCAGCTCAGCAGGTCTGACACTCACATGCTTGTCATTCCCACAAGTTCACCACTAACTCCTGTGATTCTGTCATGTACAGGATGATTGTGAGAGGCGATGGCCTTCAAACACACACATACACGCATGCTATAGTTGCCATTTTCTAGTCCTACCCTGCCTGTGTGGGGAGAGGAGGCAGACATTGCTGACTCAAAGGTTCTTCATGGAGAAGGCAATGGCACCCCACTCCAGTACTCTTGCTTGGAAAATCCCATGGACGGAGGAGCCTGGTAGGCTGCAGTCCATGGGGTCACTGAGTCGGACACGACTGAGCAACTTCACTTTCACGTTTCACTTTCATGCATTGGGGAAGGAAATGGCAACCTACTCCAGTGTTCTTGCCTGGAGAATCCCAGGGACGGGGGAGCCTGGTGGGCTGCCGTCTCTGGGGTCGCACAGAGTCGGACACGACTGAAGCGACTTAGCAGCAGCAGCAGGTTCTTCAAGTGGAAACAGACCTTGTCTATCAGACTGTTAGCGTCCTCTCCCCCTTAGCCCAGGAATTCTGTTTCTCCCTGGTCCCAGAGTGATGGTGCTTATCCATCTATCATCACCCATCTGGAACGCAGATCATTACAAAGCACCCGTATCCCACCTCCAAGGTAGCTTGTGTCAGTGGTTGAGCTGAAATCCTACTCTTCGTAATTCCCATCTTTGATCCTATTTCTGAAGGATCATATACTGAAGTGTACGGCCAACTGAAGCCATATACTAAAAAGTTTATTTCCTTTTCCAGCTAAAAAGAGAAGCCCTTTGATGACTGAAGAATGTAATCACCCCACCTCATTTAATTTTCTCTTTTTCAGGAGAGGCATGAACACATCTTTAGATGACCTGGATTTGGGTCTCTTCATTGTCCAAACAACCCTTTTTTAGACATCAGTTAGTCAGTATCTTAAAATATGCCCCTTTATTTAGACAAGATCAAGTACATTAAATAATTTTACCTTTAACGTTTTGCCCATACCATATGAGCTATTTGGAATGTACTGGAGGCAACACTGTAAGATTCTTTGGTCTCCAAAAAGTCTTCCCCATCCAAAGCCATAAGATATACATAAAAGCATTGCCAAGTGCATAACCCATATGGGCTCAATAGAAGTTTATGTTCTTCTTTTTCCCATTTAAAAATGTGAGGGGGAGTTGGAATCCTCATGAAATGCCCCTGTCTTCATATATCTCTTTTCCTCCACCATTCTCCTACCCTTGAATTCTTTTCCCACTAACAAGAAAAAACTTTATCTTGTTTATTTAAAAAAAAAATAAGGAATTTTCCCTTTTTTGTCTCTCTTCTGGAATATTTATTCTGTCTGGAAGAATAATGAAAATGCAACACTTAGAAAACTTCACTTGGCAAGAAAATGTAAACTTTCTTGTCCAGCTTTCTCATTTTTTCTCAAGAAACATATCAAATGCATTTTACAGTTTTATTGTTCAGATATGTTCCTGAGATTATTTTCCGAAGTTATATAAGCAATTTAATAGCTTTTATGTTACAGTTTAATCAAAGACATGATCCCTTTGATGTGACAGAGAAACAGCCACATTATTAAAAACAGAAAATAAAGCAATAACCAACATTCCTCATGAATGTGAATTAAAAAAATTCTTTAAAACTTCTCAAATAGAATCCGTATATATAATGTAATCAAAACTAAGTAGGATTTAGCACAAGCATTAGTTTAACCTTCAAGGTTACCATTCAAAAGTCAATAATTAAGGCTTTCCTGGCTGGTAAGTGGTAAAGAATCCACCTGCCAGTGCAGGAGACGTGGGTTCCATCCCTGATCTGGGAAGGTCCCATGTACCACAGAGCAACTAAGCCTGTGTACCACAACTATTGGTCCTGTGCTCTAGAGCCCAAGAGGTGCAACTGCTGAGCCGACATACTGAAACTACTGAAGCTGGCGTGCCCAGCGCCCATGTTCTGCAACAGGAGAAGCCACTGCAGTGAGAATCCCGAGCACCGCAGCTAGAGGGTAGTCCCACTCACCACAGTTAGAGAAAAGCCTGTGCAGCAACAGAGATCCAGTACAGCCGAAAACAACGAAGTTTTTTAAAAAATGAATGAATATATGACTGATACGATACATGAAAAAATTGTAAGCATGCCACCAGAAGACTGATAGAACTCATTAACAAATTTGGTGAAGTTGCAGGATACAAAATTAGTTTACAGAAATCTGTTGCATTTCTATATACTAACAACAAAATATCAGAAAGAGAAATCAAGGGAAAAGCCCATTTACCACTGCATCAAAAAGAATAAAATGCCTAGGAATAAACCTAGTTAAGGATGTAAAAGACCTGTACTTGGAAACTATAAGACACTGATTAACGAAATTGAAGATAGGAAGTTCCTTAGCAGTCTAGTGGTTAAGACTTTGTACGTTACTGCAGAGGGTGCAGGCTCAGTCTCTTGTTATGGAAGTAGGGTCCCACGTGCATGTGGCACAGCCAAACAGAAAAAAAAAGTTGAAGACGACACACACAGATGGAAAGATATACTATGTTCTTGGATTGGAAGAATTAATGTTAAAATAACCATACTATTCAAGGCAATCTACAGAGTCAATGCAATTCCTATTAAAATATCAATGGCATCTTTTTATAGAACTAAAATAAATAATTTTAAAATTTGTATAGAAACACAAAAGTAAGGGAAAAGCCCATTTACCACTGCATCAAAAAGAATAAAATGCCTAGGAATAAACCTAGTTAAGGATGTAAAAGACCTGTACTTGGAAACTATAAGACACTGATTAACGAAATTGAAGATAGGAAGTTCCTTAGCAGTCTAGTGGTTAAGACTTTGTACGTTACTGCAGAGGGTGCAGGCTCAGTCTCTTGTTATGGAAGTAGGGTCCCACGTGCATGTGGCACAGCCAAACAGAAAAAAAAAGTTGAAGATGACACACACAGATGGAAAGATATACTATGTTCTTGGATTGGAAGAATTAATGTTAAAATAACCATACTATTCAAGGCAATCTACAGAGTCAATGCAATGCCTATTAAAATACCAATGGCATCTTTTTATAGAACTAAAATAAATAATTTTAAAATTTGTATAGAAACACAAAAGGCCATCAATAGTCAAACAATCTTGAAAAAAAAAAAAGAAAAGAACTAGAGGAATTATACTCCCTGGTTTAAGACTATATTACAAAGCTATAGTAATTAAAACAGTACGTAATGTCTCTCTCTCTCTCTCTCACACACACACACACACACACACGCACAAACTGCACAGACTGATGGAACAGATTAGATAGTCCAGAAATAAACCCATTAAAAAAAAAAAAGAAAAGAACTAGAGGAATTATACTCCCTGGTTTAAGACTATATTACAAAGCTATAGTAATTAAAACAGTATGTAATGTCTCTCTCTCTCTCTCTCTCTCACACACACACACACACACACACACACACGCACAAACTGCACAGACTGATGGAACAGATTAGATAGTCCAGAAATAAACCCATGTACTTATGGTCAATTAATCTATGACAGAAGAGATAAGAATATACAGTGGAGAAAAAAGAGTTTCTTCTAAGTGGTGCTGGGAAAACTGGACATCTACATGTAAAAGAATGAAATTAAAACATTCTCTAACACAGTATACAAAAATAAATGCAAAATGGATTAAAGACCTAAATGTTAGATCAGAACCACAGAACCACTCCTAGAGGAAAACAGACAGAACATAAATCATAGCAATTTTTTTTTTTGGATCTGTCTCCTAAAGTAAAGAATATGCTGCTACTGCTTAGTCACTCCAGTCATGTCCAACTCTGTGCGACCCCATAGACGGCAGCCCAGCAGGCTCCCCTGTCCCTGGGATTCTCCAGGCAAGATCATTCGAGTGGGTTGCCATTTCCTTCTCCAGCGCAGGAAAATGAAAAGTGAAAGTGAAGTCGCTAGCCGTGTCCGACCCTCAGTGACCCCAAGGACTGCAGCCCACCAGGCTCCTCCATCCATGGGATTTTCCAGGCAGGAGTACTGGAGTGGGGTGCCATTGCCTACTCTGAAGTAAAGAATATAAAAGCAAAAATAAACAAATGGGATCTAATTAAACTTAAAAGTTTTGTACAGTTAAAGAAAAGACAAAACAAAAAGACAACCTTCAGAATGGGAGTAAATATTTGCAAATGATATGACTATATAAAATACATAAACAGCTCATGCAGCTCAACATCAAAACAAACAAACAACTGAACTGAAAAAAGCAAAAAAAAAAAAGGGCAGACCTGAATAGCCATTTTTCCAAAGAGGACAGGCAGATGGCAAACAGGTACATGAAAAGATGCCCAACATTGCTAATCATCAGGGAATTGTAAGTCAAATTCACACTGAGATATCACCTCGTATCTGTCAGAATGTCTATCATCAAAAAAGAAAAAGAAAAAAACCCCACAAATAATAAACACTGGTGAGGATGTAGGGGAAAAGGAATCCTGTTAGTGTAACCACTGTGGAAAACAGTATAGAGGGTTCTCAAGAAACTAAAAACAGAACTATATATGATCCAGCAATTCTACTCCTGGGTGGATATTCGAAAGAAACAAAAATACTAATTCAAAAAGATATATGCACTCTGTTTTTCATAGCAGCATTATTTACAGTTGCCAAGGTATGGAGGCAACCTAGGTGTCCATCAGCAGATGAATGAATAAAGAAAATGTGGTGTACATATACAATGGAATACTTCTCAGCCATAAAAAGGATTAGATCGTATCATTTGCAACAACATGAATGGACTTGGAGGCTTTTATGTTAAGTGAAATAAGCCAGACAGAGAAAGACAAATACTGAATGATATCACTGATACGTGAATCTAAAAATATACAACAAACTAGTCAGTATAATAAGAAAAGAAACAGACTCACAGGTATAAAGAACAAATTAGTGGTTACCCATGGGGTGAGGGAAAGGGGAGGGGTAAACAGGGATAGGAGATTAAGGGATACAAACAATTGTGTATAAAATAAACTTCAAGGATATATTGCATAACACAGGGAATATAACCAATATTTTATAACTTTAAAAATTGTGAATCACTATATTGTATACTTGTACATATTAACTATACTTCACAATATTGATTATACTTCAATAAAAATTAATATAATTTAATTTACCATATTAATAGCCTAAAAAATATAAAATCATAAGATCATTTAATAGATGTCCAAAAAGCATTGGCCAATACCCGATGTTCATTCATGATAAAACACTCTCAATAAACTAGAAATAAAAGGGAAATTCCTCAACCTGATAAAGAGCATATATGAAAAGACCTAGAGTTAACATTTTGGAAAATACCATGATGCTGGAAAAGACTGAGGGCAGGAGGAGAAGGGGGCAACAGAGGATGAGATGGTTGGATGGCATCATCAACTCAATGGACATGAGGCTGAGCAAACTCCAGGAGATAGTGAAGGACAGGGAAGCCTGGCATGCTACACTCCATGCGGTCAAAAGAGTCAGACATGACAGTGACTGAACAACAACAGGAGTTAACATCATAGCCAAGAGTGAACGACTAAGTGCTTTCCTTTTAAGACAAGGAAAAAAGGATGTCCATTGCCATACTTCCATTCAGTGTTGGACTGGATGTCTTAACTGATATAATAAATCATATAATTGTAATATTTATATGAAATAAAAAGAAGTTAGAAATTAATACAAATTGGAAAGGAAAAAGTAAAACTGTTCTTACAGACTATTTGGCTGCATATGTAGAAAAGCTAATAGAATCTTCAAAAAAAATTTCTAAAATTTATTAATGAATTTAAGGATGTCCATTGCCATACTTCCATTCAGTGTTGGACTGGATGTCTTAACTGATATAATAAATCATATAATTGTAATATTTATATGAAATAAAAAGAAGTTAGAAATTAATACAAATTGGAAAGGAAAAAGTAAAACTGTTCTTACAGACTATTTGGCTGCATATGTAGAAAAGCTAATAGAATCTTCAAAAAAAATCTCTAAAATTTATTAATGAATTCAGCAAGGTTGCAAGATAAAAAGTAAATATACAAAATTTGATTGTATTTATTTATTTATTTATTTATTTTAATTGTAGGCTAATTACTTTACAATATTGTGGTGGTTTTTACCATACATTGACGTGAATCAGCCACGGGTGTACGTGTGTTCCCCATCCTGATCCCCCTCCCACCTCCCTCCCCATCCCATCCCTCAGGGTCATCCCAGTGCACCAGCCCTGAGCACCCTGTCTCATGCATCGAACCTGGACTGGCGATCTGTTCCATGTATGATAATATACATGTTTCAGTGCTATTCTCTCATTATTATATACTGCAACAAAAATCTGAAATAGACATTTTAAAAGTTTTACACTAGTATAAGAAATATAGAAATTAGAGATAAATTAGCAAAACATGGCATGATCTGTACATTGACAAATACAATGATGTCTGCAGTAATTAAAGAAGACCTAAAGAAATGGAAAGATCAGCAAATCATCAAATAGAAGACTTACTATTGCTTAGATGTCAACCCTTTCTAAAATGATCTATAGAGTCAAAGCAATCCCTATCAAAATCCTAGCAGACATTTTTGAGTAGAAACTGATGACCTGATTCTAAAATACAGACAAAAATAAAAAAAAAAAAAACAATTGAATAGTCAAATACAATCAATTCTTATTATTCACAATAGTTATGGTTTGTAAATCTCTGTGAACATTGAACTAGTGGTTACTGGATTATGGTTCCTAGGGGAAATAGAATTAGTTTCCTGCAAGCCTCTGGCCACAATATTTCACAAATCAATACAGAACCTTATTTTAGGGGTGTTTCTGTTTAAAGACACCTTAACGATTCCCTGGTGGCTCAGACGGTAAAGCGTCTGCCCGCAATGCGGGAGACCCGGGTTGGATCCCTGGGTTGGGAAGATGCCTTGGAGAAGGAAATGGCAGCCCACTCCAGTACTCTTGCCTAGAAAATTCCATGGATGGAGGAGCCTGGTGGGCTACAGTCCATGGGGTCACAGAGAGTCGGACACAACTTCGATTGAGTATACATTGTTGATTTATTGACATTGAATTACAGCCAACAGCACCATTACTCATGCCTAAATGGAGCTCATGTAACATCCTTCCTCCCTAAGGCATAGCATGGCCTTCTTGCCTTCGGGAGACCAGACGGCACTTCAACACTACTCAGAGGGGTCGTTTTAAACAGTGAAGTCACCAATAGACAGCACAAAAATTCTAAAATTATGGTTTTAACAGAGCACAACAAAGATACTTGTTTATAGCGTGAGCACCAAAACAAGAAGGCAGAGCACTGTTTGACTTTCACTAGGAAAGTGCTGCGGCTCAATAGTCTCGCCACGCTGCACAGATCTGTGAATGACCATGAAAATGCTCAATATCGACTCTAGGTTCCCAGTACCTTCTATAAAGTAGGTAAACTGGCAAGTCTGGAATCTCCAAATGATGAGAATCAAGTAAAATAAAGGGAAAAATAAAGTTGGAGGGATCAAATTATCTTAAGACTGACTAGAAAGCAATTGTAATTAAAGCAGTGTGGTAGTCATGTGACAGTGGACATCACTGGCACAGGCTATAGTCCAGAAACAGACCCACACATTTATGGTGAAACGATCTTTGACAAACATGCCAAGGAAATTCACTGGAAAAGAATAATGTCATCAACTAATGGTGTTACAACAATTGGATTCCCATGAGTAAAAAAGTGGACCTTGACCCTTACCTCATACCATATACAAAAATTTATTTAAAACTGATTTTAAATGTTAATATAAAGGAGAAACATATAAATGTCTAAGTTAACATGTAGGGGAAAAATTGATGACCCTGGGTTTGGCAAGGATTTTTTAAATAGGGCACAGAACACAAAAGAGAAACTCAGTAAATTGAACATCATCAAAATTAAAATATTTGCTTGCAAAATACACTGCTACTAAACTGAAAAGGCAAATCACAGACTGAAATTAAATATATCCAACAAAGGACCTTAGAATTTATAAAGAATTCTTATAACTTTACAATAGGAAAATAAACAGCCCAGTCAAAATGGACAAAAGATTTGAATAGACACTAAACGAAAGAAGATATATAAAGAAGAGATGCTTAATCTGATTAGTCAAAAGAAAATACAAATTAAAGCCATAAAAGGATACCCCCACTAGATTGAATACATTTTAAAATATTGACCATGTCAAGTAACGGCAAAGTTGGGAACAGAGTCACCATTTTTCCTGGCAGGAAGACAAAATGGTTCAACCACTTTGGAAAACAGATTAGAAGTTTCTTACAAAATGAAGTATGTACTTACCATGATATCGAACCATTCCACTTTTAGGTACTCAGAAGAAATTAAAGTTTATGTTCAAACCAAGATTTGAGCACAAATGTTTACTTGTAATAAGCCAAAACTGGAAATAAATCAAATCAAAAAAACTCAAATCATCAACAGGTGAACTGATAACAAATTGTGAGATATGCACACAATGTAATACTACTGGGCAATGAAAAGAATGAATTACTGACACATGTTGGAGAAGGAAATGGCAAGCCACTCCAGTATTCTTGCCTGGAAAATTCCATGGACAGAGGAGCCTGGCAGGCTACAGTCCACGGGGTCGGCGCAAACAGTCACTCATGACTGAGCAAATAAGCACAGCACACTGACAGTGCAGCAGGCTGGATGAATGTCAAGGCAGCCCTGTTGAATGAAAGAGACAAGACCAGAAAAAGAGTACATTTTGTAGGATTCCATTTATATGAAATTTTAGGAAATGGTAACTAATCTGTCTGATACAGATCAGCAGATGAGTGGCTGCCTGGGACCAGGGAGAGGGATGGGGCAGGTGGAGGGGTTACCAATGGCAACTAGGAAACTGGGGATCTAGAGGTGATGGATATGTTATCTTGATTATGGTGATATGTTGCTATGTCAAATTTATCAGATTGTATACATGAAATATGTGTAGTTTATGGTATAGTTCATATAGACACACACATACACACAGAATAATGTGGTTTTGGAAGGTAAGTGGTACTGAGACAGAAGGCTGCAAGAGAAGAGATTAGGGAGTCATGGAACAATCAAGGGTTGGGGAGGAAGGGTTTTTCTAGCAAGTCAAAGAGGAAAGAACTGCAGGGCTTGTGGTCTTTGGAGGATGCTAACTAGAACAGACTGCTTGTTTGGAAGGGCATGTTTGGGACATTAGTGGGGGATGAGAAAAGGAATTTAAGCTGGAACAAATTATGGGGTGATTTGATTTCTCAAGCTGACTTCCAGCTGAGGTCTTTGGTGGATAGAGGGGCTGAATACAGGGTGTCAGAGGGAAAATCACGTTTTAGTACATTGACCCTGGCAGTAATACATAATATAGTATTGGATTTAGGTAGAGAATGGGTGCAGAAATACCATCTACCTATCCCCTCACTCGTTCCTTTATTCATTCAGCATTTATTCGTTCCCCTCTATGGGCCAGACACTCTGGTGGGGTGTGGGACAGAAATAAGCGTGTCTCTCATATGTTGGAGATCCAAGGAACACTCAGATCTTGGCTTCCCGGGTGCTCTGCACGTGCAGAGCAGAAGGTGGACGATGCAATCAGTTTATAATTCAAATCAGTTCAATCAATTCAGTGCTTATGTTTCTTATGCCCATGGAATTAATTAGATCATAGCAATAATCCCCACCCAGGGGAAGAGTTTATGACCTAAGATGGGGAATAGTGGGTGAGGAGTGTTTGATAACTTCAGTTATCAGAGAGGAAACCTGGGTTTGCTGGGGAAAGCAAGAGCGAGTCTGGGCAAGAGCCCACGCAAGTGGTTGGGTGCAGCTGGAGATGGGGGTTAGAGTTCAAGGAAAATGCCTGGCTGGATATGCTTGGGGTGGTCATTGGCCTTGAAAATGCATGGAATCTTGGAGGGAGAGAGGGAGTGCGGAAAGAGGTCAGGGTCTCAGCTTTGGGGCAGCCCGCGGAGCGCAGAGAAGTGCGAGAAGGAGCAGACTGCGCACGCGCACACAAGCAGGCGGCTTTGTGGGGGCGGGAGCGGGGGCTTGTTAGGAATGTAAATTCCCGCGCAGTGCCTATCCCAGACCTACTGAATCAGGGACTCTAGGGGTGTGGCCCAGGAGGATGTGTTTTAACAAGCCCTCCTGGGAGTTCTGATCTTAAACTCGAGTTTGAGAACCCAGCTATTTTAAGCTAGATCACTCCCCGAGAGATGGCTGCTCCGTAGGGAGTTCATAATGAGAACAGGATGCTGTGATTGACAGCCGTTTAGAAATTGCAAAGCACTCCGCAAGACTAGGGCCTTATTCGTTCACGCTTATTTCTGATTTCGATCAACCTCATTCGGTCAGATACACTTATGTTTTCAGGCTTTGTTTTGGGGCCCCTCCTCTTTTTCCCCTCTCAAACGGAAACTAAAATCTCAGTTCATGAATAGGATAACTGATTGAAAAAGCACGAAGCTTTGGGGGAGGAGGGATGCGAGCAAGGCACAGCTGGAGTTTGCCTGAAAGGACAGGTTTGTTTTTGTGGGTGACGTTAGCTTGCTTTTGTTTCTTCCAGCGTGGAAGCACAAGGCTGATGACTCACATTAACTGCTGAAAGTCTTTAAATTCAAACTGCAGCTGTCAAAATACGATTAGGGCTTTCAGACATAATGAAAGAAGGGGGATAGTCCCTAAAAATGCAGGCTTGGGTTTCTCAGGCTTTTGCAGAGCCTTAGCTCCAAGTGAGCTTTCGGGTTGGAGCAGGCAGAGATCCCATTGTTTCCCAGCAGAGAGAAATAGCAGCTCTAATAATACATGTCTCATCTCTCTTCCTGTGATAAATAATTTCTGATTTCTCCATCTCAGGCTCAATAGCAGCATGTGTGTGTACTAAGTTGCTTCATTCGTGTCCGACTCTGTGTGACCCATAGACCTAGACTGCCAGGCTCCTCTGTCATGGGATTCTCCAGGCAAGAATACTGCAGTGGGAATGCCGTGCCCTCCTCCAGGGGATCTTCCCAACCCAGAGATCGAACCCCTGTCTCTTACATCTCCTGCATTTGCAGGCAGGTTCTTTACCACGAAAGTGGAGCATGTCTTTAAAGGTGTTCATTTTGCTTTAACTCTAAAGGAGAGATTAGATCGTCACTGGTATCAATAGCATGCCATGTGGCTTGCATAAAATTCTGAAAAGTCAGTAAAAACCCTTTTATTTCATCTAGGATGATGTCAGCCGCAAGCGCCACAGTCTTTGTCCCGTGCTTCTTTCTTGTCCAGGGTAACCAGATGAAAGTTTTCCAAGTTCTCTGGGCTGAGGCACTGTGCCAGGCTTTCAGGATCACACATGGAGGAAGGCTCTTAAATCTAGAATGCCTGTGAGCCTCAGGGGAAACACCAGGGATGGATGTGAGCACAGCCCTGGGGCTCTTAGTTATCAAATCCTCCCTGATTTATTTCACCGGGGAGACCAAGCAGATGTGGGTTACATCCCTCCTAAAACTCTCCAGGAAGAGAAGCAAGCAGATTTTGCTGACTGTCAGCCATGTACTAACACATGCCCTCTGGCAAGGCATTGTTTGAGTTTGTTGAGATCTTTTGCTGTAAAATTCAAAATTGCCTAATTTGCTGTATCAGATCAAGTCAGCCTAGAACTCACAAACCAAAACTTAGCCAGATACACTGATGTTATTTAAAGTGATTTGAATCTAGTGTCCACATGTACGGGGGTTTCATAGGCACCCAATAAAGTGATATTGTATTAGAATTGTGATGTAGGCAAAATCTAGTTGGGGTCACCTCTTCTCCATGCTTAACTAGGCCTGCACTACTAAGACATTTGGCACTAGTGGTAAAAAAAAACCCGCCCACCAATGCAGGAGACGCAAGAAATGCAGGTTCCATCCCTGGATCGGGAAGATCCCCTAGCATAGGAAATGGCAACCTCCTTCAGTATTCTTGCCTGGGAAATCCCATGGTCCTGCAGTCCATGGAGCTGCAAAGAGCTGGACATGACCAAGCACAAGAAAAAAGGAAGCTTATATTCGCTGAGTACCTACTATCTCTCAAGTACTTTATCTTCTATATTATCTCATGTAACCCTGCAATAAGATGTTTTCTCGACTTAATTATTTAATCTCTATGAAAATCCAGTCTCACGGAAATCACTTATGCGAAGTCACACGGGTCACCTCGCTGAAGCCAGGTCTGACTCCAAAGGAATATTCTTTGCATCCTATCTGATCGCCTCTCTTGTACCCTATGTAAAGAAACATGGGACCTCCCTGGTGGTCCAGTGGCTAAGACTCTGCACTCCCAATGCAGGGGGCCCAGGTTTGATCCTGGTTGAGGGGACTAGCTCCCTCATGCCACAACTAAAGATCTGGTGCTTTATTTGACTGCTCAAATAAATAAATATTTTCTTTAAAAAAGAAGAAGAAACATAACTCCTCCAAGATTCAGTTCTCCTGACCCCTGCTTTTTCATATTACCTCCCTCAGGTCCTGGTATACAGTAATCTTTTCTGTGAGCTGGCCTTCTGACCACACTGTGTAAAACAGAAGCTCCCTTCCCTCCACACTCCTATTGCTCTGTCCTGCTTTCGTTCCACAGTACTTCTAAGTAATATATGGTTTAAGCTGTTCCTGTTACATCTGGCCGCTGTCCATGGTATGCTAGTAAATGTTTAACAACCATATCTCCGGGGGGAAAATACCCAATTTGTAACGTTCACCAATTCCTGTGGTGTCAATATTGCCACCATGGCTGATTTCACGCTACCCACTTGGCCTTGCTGAATGCAGAGTTGGGAAGAGGTGGACATGGTCCGTCAATGTGAGTCAGTAGGAGCCGGCTTCCCACTTGAATACCAACTCCATGGCGAGAGGGATCGATTGATTGTTTTAAAATCAAGGGATCAATTGTTTCGTTCACTGTTGTTTTCCCAGCAGTTTGAACAATTTGATGAATGATTGCATTCAGTCATTCAAATATATTTTAAAAAACTGACCACATGCCAAACACCATGCAGGTTATTTGAGTTGGAGGGCTGAACAGAACAAGCACTGGCTTCAAATGGCAGGGGGAGTAGGCATTAAATTATCAATTGCAAGTTCAGTGTTACATCGTAACTGTGGTAAGGGAAACCCATGGCCGGGAACTTGACCTCTAACAGGGAGTAGTCAGATAAGCGCCCTCCACCGGGGAGTACTCCAGGCTGGCTACTCTCAAGTCAGTTCAACACACGTCTGCTAAGCACCTGCTGTGTGAAGCATGTGGTTCTCAGGGGTACCCTGAGAACCACCAAGACTTACCCTGTGCCCCTCAGAGCTTACAGCCTGGGTAAGAAGGATGAGCGAGGAAAGCCTGACAGCCCTGTGTTTCAGGTGCTGGGTCCATTCACCCATTCCCAAGCACTTGATGAGCCCCTGTCATGTGCCAGGCAGTGTGGTAGGTACCAGGGATGCGGGAGACAGCAAGACAGCTGGTTCCTTAGCTGTTGTGAGGATTCCAGTGTCTGCAGCTGGAGACCAGCTCCCCGATGTCACTGTCCTCTGCTGGGAGAGAAATATCTCTTGCTGGGGACGAGGAGAGGTACAGAGACTCGGGAAGAGTTTTGTTCCCGTCTCACTCATCTTCCCAGGACCCAGGACCCCATATCTAGTGGAGGAGATATTGTAGAACTCTAGGACATCCCCGTTGGGAGGCAGGGGGGTTGGGACTCTGTCACTGTTCTTTCAGTAAATGAATACTTATGGGACACCAACTCCATGCGCTAGGGCATTGGAGAATCAAACTGAGTCACATCAGTTCACATTCCTGTGAGGCCATCAGACTTGTAATCAGGTCCTTCTAATACTGTGGGATAAATACTGTGACTAAGTTTTGGTTTGTGAGTTCAAATTGCCTACTGTGGGATAAATGCTTAAGTGCTCTAGTGGAGCCATGTGTAGAGAGCTCAAGGAGCCCAGAGGAAGAAAACCCAAAGCCCCGCCAACCTGGAGAAGGCTTCCTGGAGGAGGTGACATCAGACTGAAGTCAGTAGTCATGAGTGGGAGTCATGGGGTAGAGAAGGCTTGAAAGGGTAATGGGAGCTCTGAATTTAGAGCTTTTCCCACCCCCCACAGTTTTATCATCCTTCACTGAAATCCTCCCAGGCTGTGAGAAAAAGAAGTACTGTTTTTGTAAAGAGTAAAGAATCATCCAAAAACATCTGTATTTGTTTCCAATGGAAGCGACCACTGCCAGAAAAACAACAAAGTTGTTTTGTCAGAACCTAGTCTGTATTTATTCCTTTGTCTTTGTTTAATTAAATTAATCCCTCAATGGTTTCCTTTGGGACAGTACAGATCACTAGTGGCCATAAATCCCCAATGTTCTAAAAACAGTATGAAAGGCCCAAGGCCAACTGGCAGGCCTGCTGTTTGTGGGATGTTCTTCTGGAATGCAAGCCATGATCCTCCTGTTCCTACCACACTCTGCGCCCTCACGTAGCGTCCAGGGTCTTTCAGACACTTGGAGAGAGGCCCAAAGAGAGCAAAAGAGAAAAAAAAAAAATCGAGATTTGTTTAGAAGAATCTGAGCCTGGAGACAGTAGACAAAGGCTGACTCTTGTGTCTTTCCCTGGATGAATATGAGGACTTTTTACCTGGGAGTTTCAATGACTCAGGCTGGCTGCACACTCGGGTTATCTGGGAGCTTCGGGAACACTGCTGCCTGCACCCCGGCCCTTGCTGCCTGACTCAAGCCGGGCGTATTTGCCGAAGGCCCCTAGATGGTTTTGATGGGCCACCGAGGGGGTGCACTGCTGCTCTGACGGATGGGACCCTGCAGGGCTTCAGGGCTGTCCCGTCCCGGAAGGATGGAGCACCTCGTGACCTCTCTGCCTACCCTGTGGCGGGGAAGTCTTGGGGGAGAGATGGTTATTGCTTTAAGATCTTGGTTCACTGCTTTCATACAATCCACATTTTTCAACCTATCTCAATTGGGATTGGGAATTGGCCGAAGGCTTGGGACTTGGGGGTTGGTTGTTCCAGTGTCCTGGGGTGTCATTGTCCAGCCATCAGGAGTTCATGCAAGGACGCTCCCCTCCTGATTAGGGAGCCTGGCAAGGGAGACACATTATTCATTTATCCATACACTAAATCCTTTCAGTTTTGCAGAGCTAAAGTAAACTGTGATGCCGCCAAAGTTACTCTTCCACAGCACAAGTCAGGTGAAACGGCCCTTGATTTTTTTTTTTTTCATTATTATAGAAACTCTTGGTATAAACTCTTGTTAGAAAATTCGAAAACAGATAATTATTGCTTCAAGATCTTGGTTCACTGCTTTCATACAATCTACATTTTTCAACCTATTTCAAATGGAAATGGGAACTGGGCACAGAGGGATAGATGTAGTTCAGGCTACTATCTATGTCTGTGTGCTAAGTTGCTTCAGTCGTGTCTGACTCTTTGTGACCCTGTGAACCATAGCCCATCAGGCTCCTCTGTCCATGGGATTTTACAGGCAAGAATACTGGAGTGGGTTGCCATTTCCTTCTCCAGGGTATCTTCCTGATCCAGGAATCAAACCCGGGTCTCTTTCATCTTCTGCACTGGCAGGGTTCACTGCTTTTAAAATGCTTCTTTCAAAGAGGTTCTTTTGTAACATTGATTTTTTTTTCATTATTATAAAAGCTCTTGGTATAAACTCTTGTTAGAAAATTCAAAAGCAGGTAATTATAAATAACAGGAAAAAACGAAACTCTCACCCCTCCTTGGTAACCACTGTTAGGCAGGGTTCCTGCTGGACAGAGAGAAGGCAAAGCAGCTGTGGGAGCTGAGCAGGGGGGCCCAGGTGGAGGAGTTCCCACCCCACCTTCAGAGATGGGCTTGGGGCTTGGGGGCTGGCTGTTCCAGTGTCCTGGGGTGTCACTATCCAGTCATCAGGAGTCTGTGCAGGGACGCTCCCCTCCTGATTAGGGAGCCTGGCAAGGGAGACACAGTATATACGTCAGTATATGAATGCCTATGTCATTAACATGGTGATACATGCCGGGAAGGGCTTCCCAGGTGGTTCAGTGATGAAGAATCCACCTGCCGATGCAGGAGCCGTGGGTTCCAACCCCGGGTTGGGAAGATCCCCTGGAGTAAGAAGTAGCATCGCACGCCAATATTCTTGCCTGGAAAATTCCATGGACAGAGGAACCTAGCGGGCTTCAGTCTATGGGGTCACAAAGAGTCGGACACAACTGGATGACTGAGCATGTAGGCACGCACACACACGCCAGGAGGGAAAAGTCAGAGGTGCACAGACATGCGCCGACAGCCGGTGGGTGTGGCCAGCAGCTCTGACGGATAGTGCAAAGTCCTTGTGTCAAGAAGTTGCTTTTCCCATCCGCACACACGCAAACCAAAGCTGCTTTGGCGTGGAAGTCAGAGAACTACCACTTTGTTCCCAAAGAAGTGGCTTTCATTTATCCGTACACTAAATCCTTTCCGCTTCCCAGAGCTAAAATAGACTGTGATGCCGCCAGAGTTACTCTTGCACAGCACAAGTCAGGGAAACGGCCCACCTCCCTTTCTGAGACGTTCACCCTCAGTGGTCCCCCCATGAGCAGGGTTGAGACCAGGCAGCCTGCTCCCAGGCCCTCTGCCGTCCCGTGTCAGTTGTCCTTCCGACGCCCCCTCCTGCTGCTTCCCTTGGAATTCCCGGAACGGGGGTCAGCTCCCCTGTCTGTCCTGCTTTTTCCTCCACTTCTGCAAGTTTACTGTCCCCTCAGCTCCGGGTGGACCCTCTTCCTTTTCTTCGTGCCTCTTGTTGCCTGCCAGCCTCTTCTGATTGATCCGGCTGGGGCTGGCCTAATCCATCCCCGTTCTGAACTCCCATTGTATTGGCGGCACCTCTCTTGTGGATTTCTAGCATGTTCTGTTTTGTATTTTAGTTATTTAGGGTGCATCTGATAGCTACGCTGGCTCTCCCAATCCTCAAACGGGGCTTGTTTTTTCCACATGAATGCCTTTTGCATTCACTGTTCTTTCAGTCAGAAACACTCACACATATGTACGTGGTGATGGTTGTGGTTTAATCACTAAGTTGCGTCTGACTCTTGCGACCCCGTGGATTGTCGTCTGCCAGGCTCCTCTGTCCCTGGGATTTCCCAGGCAAGAATACTGGAATAGCTTTCCAATTCCTTCTCCAAGGGATCTTCCTGACCCAGGGATGGAACCGGTGTCTCCTGCAATCCAGGCAGTCTCCTGCATTGCAAGCGGATTCTTTATTGCTGAGCCACAGGGGAAGCCTATACATACATACATATATATATATACACACACAAACTAGTTTAGTTTCAGGTATGCAATATAGTGACTCAGTATTTTACATTTCCACTGCATATATTATGAAACAATCACCACAATAAATCCAGTTGCAATTTGTCACCATATTAAGCTGTTACAATATTGCCTATTGTATTTCCTATGTGTACATTACATCCCAGTGGCTTATTTATTTCACAGCTGGACATGTGTGCCTCTTAGTCCCCTTCGCTTATCCACATCCCCACCTGTACCTTCTGGCAGCCGCCGGTTTGTTCTCTGTATCCACGAATCTTTTGTCTTGTTGTGTTACTTCATTTGTTTGTTAGAGTCCACATATGAGTGAGATCATGCAGTATTTGTCTGATTTATTTCACTTAGTCTGATACCCTCAGGGTTCATCCATGTTGTTATGAATGGCAAAATTTCATTCTTTTCTATGGCCGAGTAACATTTCATTGACTATATGTAGCACGTCTTTATCCATTCATCTGTTGATGGGCACTTAGGTTGCTCCCATATCTTGGCTATTGTAAATAATGTTGCAACGAACTAGGGGTGCGTGTATCTTTTTGAATTAGTGTTTTTGTTTTCTTTGGATAAATTCCACTTCTGGGTTTTATCAGAAATGCTCTTCCTAGAATTTCACCTTCCTAACCCTTAGAATACAAGCTGCGTGATGGCAGGAGCCCCTTTGTTGGTTCACACTACATATCCAGTGCTTGGGACAGAGTAGGTGCTTTGTTGATTCAATAAATGAAAAGTATCCGATGATTCCTATTTTTCTTGTATCTCTGGCTTAGGCTTGTAACTAACTGTAAATTTTGTCATTCTTCAATTATTCACTATGATTTTTGCATGACCTGAATTTTTTTCTGATTATTGTTATTTTCCCTATAACTGGATCCATGGGAAATATCAGTTGGAGTTCCCAATTGGAAATATAAGATAGAAATAAGATAGATAAAGAGAGGAATTTGCATCTATAATTTTTTTATCTACTTCATTGATTTAGGAGTGATTTTAGCACTTTAAAACCAGAATCCTTCTTTGTGGAATTTTAGACCTAAATGTTTTTTAATCTTATGATGTAGCTTCTATTTTTTTTAATTAATGCATTTGATAGAGGTGTTAAATATGTCAGCTTTTATCTTCTTATCATTTGATATTTTACATTTATCAAAAAGTGTAATAAACTATAAAACTCAAAAGACCTGGGAGGTTACATTAAAGTATAGTCATTGGATTCAGGGATTAATCAAACTTTCTAGTGAATTAAGTTTTTACCATAGCTGTCACAGTGATAACTTTTAACTAGAGGAAGAAAAAATTTTTAATGTATTCAATCCCTTTAATGCTCTCTGATTTTCTCCAAGTTTAATGGTAAAGTCACTGAAAGAGCTAGTTAAGAAACCAAGTCGTTATCCTTGCTGAGAAATAATGTCATAACGTCAGCCAATTTCTTCAAAGGGGAGACTGAGTCGACGAAGGATTAAAAATGCCTTTAAACTTTTCATCCTCTGATACAGTCTCAGTTCCATGGCAGTGAATGCACTGCTGCTGCTGCTGCTGCTAAGTCACTTCAGTCGTGTCTGACTCTGTGTGACCCCATAGACGGCAGCCCACCAGGCTCCCCCATCCCTGGGATTCTCCAGGCAAGAATACTGGAGTGGGTTGCCATTTCCTTCTCCAATGCATGAAAGAGACAAGTGAAAGTGAAGTCGCTCAGTCTGTCCAACTGTTAGCGACCCCATGGACTGCAGCCCACCAGGCTACTCCGTCCATTGGATTTTCCAGGCAAGAGTACTGGGGTGGGGTGCCATTGCCTTCCCCGAGTGAATGCACTGCTGTGAATGTGTTCTTACACTGCATTTGAATAAAAAGCCTGAGCTCAGCACCTGTGGACACGTAATAAATATTTGACCGAATGGCATTGTTAATCACCAGAGAGGAGCCGGTGGGCTACAAGCCTACGGGGTCACAAAGAGTCGGATGTGACTGCATGACTTTCTCTTCACTTCACTTCAGACCATATATTGATTTCTCCCTATCTTTGTTATCTCTACCTAAATTCTTCTGGCTTCCCATTTTCCTCCTTTATTATGGGGATGCATAAATAGAACACAAAGAGGATTTTCAAACACCCTTCTGTTAGAGAAATGGAATGAGGGAAAGTATGTCCAAAGAGACCAATGCAGACTTGAAAATAAGGGACTCTTCCAGACCTGCTGTGTTTTTGGTGGAGTAGCAGGTCTTTTCACTGTGTTCTGTCCTAGCTTCTGCAAAATGTCAAAGACAGCACCAAATGATCTTGTTGAGACTGTGTACATAGGTGGGTACGTTGGTGAGACTGATTACAAAGCCTTTAGGTTCTCAGAGAATACGCATGGTACTTGATTCGGACAAGCACAAAGGCCTGCTCATGATAACTTCAATCCTCAAGAACCATCCATCATTCTCCTTGACATGAGAAAAATACATATTGATGTTAATTTAAAATTTTCTCATGCATTTAATAGAGAAGAAAAATTGCAACTTTGAAAAATGTGCTTTTATGTATACATAAGTGGCTGTGTGTGCTCAATCACACCTGTCTCTCTGGGACCCCATGGACTATAGCCCGCCAGGCTCCTCTAACCATGGGATTTTCCAGGCAAGAACACTGGAGTGGTTCCCACTCCATTTCCTGCTCCAGGGGATTTTCCCAAGCCAGGGATCGAACCCCTGTCTTTTGCGTCTGCTGCCTTGGCAGGTGGATTCTTTACCACTACACTACCTGGGAAGCCCTTACATACATAGAAACTCACCCAACTATTAACAGAGGTGGTCTCTGGATGGTAGGACTGCAGGTGGGGAGATTACAGTTGAATTTTCTTTTCTATTTTTTTTTTCTGTTTTCCAAAATTTCCAAAATGTTCCAAAATTTCTTTATATTGCTTTCAGTCAAGAGTTATTTTGCCAAGCACTGTAGAGTGGCTCATTGACAGCCCTGTGCCAAGAGTCACCTCCTGCTGAGCCAAGTTCTAATGATGCCGCTTTGCCCCAGTCCAGGATCTGTGTGCCGCGGACGACCACGGCTGTGAGCAGCTCTGCGTGAACCTGCTGGGCTCCTTCGTCTGCCAGTGCTACAGTGGCTACAGCCTGGCCGCGGACGGAAAACGGTGTGAGCGTGAGTGTCCCGTCCAGCCTTGCCTGATGGGGAACCACCAGGAGGGAAGCGAGAGGGGAGGCCACGTAGCCAGTTGCTCGCCTTTGAGTTTCAACCAAGTGCTCCCAGTTCCCTGTCCTAGTTGTTAGTCACCATTTGAATTTTAAAGACTTCGTTTGTGGCTGAGCTTCGCATTTTCCCAGTCTGGGTCCTCAGCAAAAGGCATATTTATGATAATCTATGTTAATAGATCAATTCATTAGTGCTCCCCTTGGCAAGGACTGGGCGGATTTACATTCAGTTTGGAGCAGGCGTCTGGGCTGGTCTGCCTTCAGTAGACCTCGTGTTATACACGAGGTCGGGTGGTGATGGGTGACGCTGCTGAGTGGCACTTCAAAGAGGTGGGCAGCCTTCCTTCTAAGCGTGGCTCTGCAGTTCAGAGCCGGTCCCAGGGGCCGCCAGCTGTGAGAGGCCAGCCGTGAGTAGTAGCAGCGTCAGTCGATCAGTCGTGTCCGACTTTTTGCGATCCCACGGACTGTAGCCCACCAAGCCCCTCTGTCCACGGGATTCTCCAGGCAAGAACACTCTTGTGGATTGCCATGCCTTTCTCCAGAGGATCTTCCTGACCCAGGGATCGAACCCGGGTCTCCTGCATTGCAGGCAGATTCTTTACCATTTGAGCTACAGGGAAGACCAGAAAACAACACTGGCCCCAGCTAAGAAGTCTCAAGGGCAATACTTGGAACCACAGGCACCGCTTACAGTCAGCTGAGTGGCTTCCTACTCAGGCGACTCCACATTTCAGGGGCCGTGAGAAGGGCGGTGGCATCTCATTTCTTCAGTGACAGGTAATGGTTTTCCTCGGCACCTGTAGGGCAGACCAGTGAATCCCTAATATGCATGTGGCACCTCCCAGCTTGTCTGCAAAGCCCTTTAAACTCGCACAGACTCATTAGTCTTTCCACCAGCAAACAGTGCCTGGCATAGTAGGTGTTCAATAAGCTGAGCAGGGTACTTATGAGGCAGACAATCCATAAGGAAAGGAAGGAAAAGGACTGGATTGGCATCAGAACTGGAGCCTTCCTTTCCTAAGTCTAAATCCTCCATTTCTTGTTCCCTATTCCGTTATTTTCAGAGGGCCTGTTCTGTCTTGCTTCCCACAAACAGTAAATGATGATTTGTTTTTGCACATGGAACTTACACTTTCCAGCACACTGTGGTTCTTAGCTGGGAATGTGGGAGGAAAAAGCAACGAAACAAAAGTATAGGTGGGGAAAAAAGTAAAGGTGGTGGCCTAGTCTTTGCAGGTGACGATGAGAATAAAATGGGTTTGTTCGCTTGCTTTTACACACTGATGGAGAAGAAAAACCACCCGCATCCGAAGTCCACAGTGGAATTGGTCTCCTAAGCTTTAGAGTTGTTTTTTCCCCCTTATTCTGTCTGTGGTGACCATGATAGGTAGCAGGGTACCACATCCATTAACGTTGGCAAAACAAGAAGTCAATCTGGAAACACCAGCCCTTTTTTTTTTCTTCACTACATTAATTTTTATTATGCAAGTACCTATTTTCATTGAGGAAGTTATATGAGAAAATCACTATTATAGCTTGTCGTATTTTCTGCTGCTGCTGCTAAGTCGCTTCAGTCGTGTCCGACTCTGTGCGAACCCCATAGACGGCAGCCCACCAGGCTCCCCCATCCCTGGGATTCTCCAGGCAAGAACACTGGAGTGGGTTGCCATTTCCTTCTCCAATGCATGAAAGTGAAAAGTGAAAGTGAAGTCGCTCAGTCCTGTCTGACCCTCAGCGACCCCATGGACTGTAGCCCACCCGGCTCCTCCGTCCATGGGATTTTCCAGGCAAGCGTACTGGAATGGGGTGCCTAGACCCACTGAAATATCTACTTCTAGACATTTTGTTAATGCTTAACAAAATAAGGTCATATGCTCTATCTTGTTTCACATGCTTTTCCCGTGTGTCCTTAGTCACTTAGTCATGTCTGACTCTTGGCAGCCCCATGGACTGTAGCCCACCACGCTCTTCTGTCCATGGGATTCTCCAGGCAAGAATACTGGGGTGGGTTGCCATTTTGTCCTCCAGGGAATCTTCCTGACCCAGGGATTGAGCCCAGGTCTCCCGCATGGCAGGCAGGTTCTTTATCCACTGAGCCATCAGGGAAGCCCGATTTTTCCCTTACCGGTTGTTAAATGGGTAAAAACTCTGGGTGCTGTTGGGTCAGAAGGAAATTCCACCGTTGCAAGGAAGGCCAGGCGATGAGCTTCAGGAAGCAAGGCCAGGGCGTCTGGGAACTTAGGGTGAGGGAAGGAGCCGGGCAGGCCCAGAGCTTGTGTGCTTGACAAGGGTCGGGGCAGTTGGAGCCAGGGCCGGGGGAAGCGACCCACCGTGGCCCTCGAGAAACTGGAAGGCAGTGAGAAGCCCAGTTCTTTGGATGTTGCCAAATAATTGTCTAAGGGTGCCCTGTAGTGGGGAGCCTTTGAGTCTCTAAGGCTTCTGCTGAGACTTCAGGAGTTTGACACTTACTGAAGAGCAGCAAGCATGAGAGGGAAGCTGTGGTTGCCTGGGAGCTGTCGTGGGCCGTGTTTGTTAGAACATGCTTTGCTCTCCCTGCCACCGTCAGCATGTAACAATGTCCGCCCTCCTTGGAGCCGGGGTCAGGCCGAAGAAGGGGAGAACAGGAGAGACTATACGTGACTCCAGCCTCATCCATCAGATGTTATCCTCTTCCTCGTCAACCAAATATTTGACCCGTTGGAAGCTGAATGTGCAGTGACGGAGTGGCCGTGGGCCTCTGTCGCCAGTTACTTTGGTTAGGGAGACCGAACACAATGCGAAAGTGTCAGCTGCTGCTCCAGGAGGCTGTGCTGAGTGCAGAGCAAATGATGGAGGTGTTAATAACAGAGGCTCCAGGAGCTCAGAAAGGAGGGAATCCTCACAGCCAGCATGGGGAAGATCTGGGTGAGGAAGGACGGTAGCGACTGGATAGATGTCCAAGGCGACGGGAGACATAAAGGGCAGCAATCGTGTAGAGGAGGCCGTGCTCTCGAGGCTTGAGGACTGAGACTGTGTGTGTGTCGGGGGGCAGGGGGGTCGAAGGGCGACAGACAGAGATCTAGTAGATAAGAAAGAGGCTGTCACTGCGAGGACGCCAGCTTGAAGGCTATAACCTGAAGACACCGGTATGAAGGGACTTGTCAAAGATGGCCCCACCAGGTATTATTACAGCAGGGAATTCAGAGGAGAAGCAGAGGCTGCTAGGGACCCTGGGAGCCTTCCTTTAGCCCCTGCTCTGGGTGGCCTGGATGTGGATGGGCAGAGAACGATATGACTGCGGGACCATAATCCCAGTTCATCCAGAGGGATCCCAGTTTATGGCTGTTGGCTCAGTTCAATAGCACTCTCTCACTTTGAAAGGCATTCCATTCTGAATGAGAGATTATAAGGTCACCCTAGTTAAGGCCAGCCTGACTCAAACAGCTGAAAAGGCTAGCTCTGCTGAAGCGAAGAATTCCTGCAGGTGCAAAGCAGGAGATGGAGTTGAAGACATCAAGTGGGACCAGAATATTCAAGGCTTTGAACACCAGGCTGAAGACTCTGAACTTTATCTCTGATAAAAAGACACTAAAGGGTTTCTGATTGGGACGGATAAAGGCAAAGCCTCATTTTAGGAAACTCAGTCTCATGATGTAGGGCGGGATGGATTCCAGGAGGAAGAAAGAGGGCTGGAAAGACCCATTAGGAGACTATGATAGATGTCTGGTGGAGGGTGACTGGGGCCACGTTTGAGTAGCGACTGTAGAAATGCAGAGAGAAGGAAGGGGTTGAGAAATGAAAGGAGGTGCAGGAATGAAAGAAGGCGTGATGAATAAAGAGGAGGAGGAAGTGTCACGCTCGAATCCCGGGTTTGAGCTGCCATGATTCTGAGAGTGATGGTGAGAGTGATGGAAACAGATTTTTTTTTAATGTTTTCGTTTCAGGCTGTGTCAGGTCTGAGTTACTGCAGGTGGGCTGTTTGTTGCATGGACCCTCTAGTTGTGGCACACAGACCCAGCAGTTGCCCCGAGAAATATGGGATCTTAGTTCTCCCTCCGGGGATCAAACCTGATCCCGGTGTTGGAAGACAGATTTTAACCCCTGAACCACCAGGGGAGTCCTGGGAACAGATTTCTTAGAGAAGATAATGAGGATCCGGTGGGTTTCAAGCTGAGATGGGACACCTGCAGGGACACGAGGAGAGGAAACAGAGGCCGCACCAACGCCAGGAGGAGAGGGTGGGACGAGTGGAGCAGGCAGGAGGCAGCACAGCCGGCTCCTTCCGAATTTCCATTTCCAGCGTTCACGTCTGTGTTTGTTTTGAAAGTGTCTGGACCTTCAACACAGTAAGACCTGGGCTCAAATCCTAGTTCTGCTACTTGCTAGTCATCTGTCTTTTATTTCCGAGCCTTGGTTTTTCTCATCTGTAACACAGAGTAGTAATACCTACATCACAGAGTTGGTGGGATTAAATTAGATAAGGAGTACAGTTCCTAATACACTTGGGCAGTTGTTGCTGTTATTGTTATTACAACACATGTGATCACCATCATTGTTTCCTGGATGCCACGAAGTGTGGAGTTAGGAGAGAGTGAAGCCTGAGCCTTGGGCTCAGTCACAACATGCAGGGAGCAGGAAGGGGACGCGGGGGCAGGGAGGATATCTGCAAAGGAACCGCCTAAGGTGGGGACGGAGGAGTTGAGCAGAGGTGGGCGGGAGAACCAGAAGTCATGGACTAGGGTGCGAAAGAGAATTTCTAGGCCAGGTCAATATTAGTGTCATGCCCCAGCGAGGCCAAATGGAACAGAACGTAGAGAAAAGGCCACCGAGTTGAGTCATTGGTAATTCATCTCAGCCGACATTTCCAGACTCTCTGCCAGGCACTCTGCTAGGCGTTAGGGACCCAAAAATGACCAGGAGGCCATTGCTAATGATCAAGAGGGGTGAGGTAAAGGGCAGATTTCAAGGCGGGAGCGGCGAGGGGGTGAGAAAGTGGGGATAGCAAATCTGACCTCATTGGAGGAGGTTTGCTAGAAATTCACCACGGCCAGCTACTGTGAGGGGGCCCCCCGGGAGCACTTTGACTCATCCCAGAATTCTGACTGTGGCTCAGGACCTTTGAGCCAACATTTCCACACTCTCTGAGTTAGTGGAACCGTAACTTCAAGGGCTAGAGTTCCATTTTTTTCTAACTGCTCATTTAACTCTGGATAGAACTGAATTTGTTTCAACATTCAGGTGATCAAGGGTGGATTACTCACTGAAGAAAGTCCTCATTTTGCTTTGGTGGAGTCTTGGTATTTGTAACCCAGCAGCTTCCACTAAAGCTGTATTAGTTTCCATCCAAAACTGTACATTTTTCAAACACCCTTAGGCTTCTGTAAAGCAGTTTAAGGGCAGAGTCTGTACATTTTTAAGAAAAACTTCCTGGTCCTTTACATTTTTCATCCATGCCTGGTTCTAGAGTAATTTTGGTTAGCAAACTGCCTTAATTAAGCTCTGTCTTTGAGAGTGAATTTTTTGCTGTACTTGCTCTCCTGGTGTTTACTTACTGCCTTGTCTTTTGGGGTAACCTGGGTCCTGTTTGCATCTTACCTGTCCAAGCAGATTGTAAACCCTTGGGGTAAAGAAGATGCAGAAGCCAATTCCTTTCATTTTCATCTTTCACAGAAAGATGACGTGCAAAGTGTTTTTCTTGAATCATTAACTAAGATTGACTAATCACCATCTCAAGCTTTCATTTTTCTAAAAAAAGCTTTCCCCTTGATTGGTTTCTGAATTACAAAATCAATTTTTGTTTATTAAAAAAAATCAGAGTACATACAGATGTGAAAGTGAAAGTCACTCAGTCGTGTCCAGCTCTGCTGACCCCATGGACTGTAATTCTCCAGGCCAGAATACTGGAGTGGGTAGCCTTTCCCTTCTCCAGGGGATCTTCCCGACCCAAGAATTGAACCCAGGTCTCCTGCATTGCAGGCAGATTGTTTACATCGAACCCAGGTCTCCTGCATTGCAGGCAGATTGTTTACCAGCTGAGCCACAAGGGAATCCCAAGAATACTGGAGTGGGTAGCCTATCTCTTCTCTAGGGGATCTTCCTGACCCAGGAATTGAACCAAGGTCTCCTGCACTGCAGGCGGATTCTTTACCAACTGAGCTATGTGGGAAGCCCACATATAAAGCCCAGATTTATATGAAATCAAAACCTGAAAGACATTCCTCCTTAATTTCACTCCATGGAGATAATCACCACTGAAAGCTTGGCTTCTCCTTCCTGCCTTTCTTCAAAGATGACTTACTACCGTATGATGCTCTTTGCTCGTCATTACATCCAGGGTTTAGCACAATGCCTGACACACAGTAATTGTTCAGTAAATGGTCATCAAACAACTGAATGGTATTAAGATATCTCTTTACTCCCAAATTCAAACCTTATTTTATTAGGCAGGCAATGTGATAAAAATAATTTATACTCCTTTAATGTTACTAAATTCCAGGACCTGTGTGAAACATTTTATATATAACTGAGGCCATCCTTTGAAGGATGGTCTTCAAATATACTTCAGATATACTGTGGTCATGCATATTTTATAGGTCTCTTCACCTGTCTGTTTCAGACTTCATCTGTAAATTGAGGATAACAATACCTACCTCCAAGGTTGTTGTGAGGGTGAGATGAGTTAATACATGGAAAACCTCACTACTCTCTAGAGACCTATATAGGAAAAGAATCTAAAAAAGAGTGGATATGTGTATAACTGATTCACTTTGCTGTACATCTGAAACTAACGCAACATTTTCAGTCAACTGTACTCCAATTAAAAATTTTATGTATATGGCAAGCACTTGGAACTGTACTATACATGGGCAACTGATACACTTTTGTTGAATTTGCATCTTTTATGAATTTTTATCTTCTCATGAATGCTTTCATGTAATAATGCATCAAACATGGGGTATGTTTGAAAAACCACATTGAGATCCATACCCCGAATGCTGGTGGCACACAGCACTGGTATTTAGCTTGCTGCTACTGCTGCCTTCAAAACTTTCCTTCTATATTCTTCTATACCAGTCACCTTCAATGAGAAGGGAATGCTAAGTTGTTTCAGTCGAGTCTGACTCTACACAACCCTATGGGCTGTAGCTCACCAGGCTTCTCTATCCATGGGATTCTCCAGGCAAGAATCCTGGAGTGGGTTACCATGCCCTCCTCCAGGAGGGAATCTTCCCAACCCAGGGATGGACCCTGCGTCTCTTACACCTCCTGCACTGGCAGGCAGGTTCTTTACCACTCGCGCCACTTGATGGCTGATATTTAAGTTGGTGACAAGGGATGGGAGGATCAATCTTTATATTGAAAGTCAAATTTTTACTTCATCAGCTTACTCCTCATGCTTAAAGCTTGATCTCCCACGAATGCAAAGATTTCTCCATGCCTTAGTTTGCGAGGGCTGCCATAACTAACTACCACAGAGTGAGTGGCAACAGAAGTTTATTTTCCCAGTTCTGGAGGTTAGAAGTGCCAAGTCCTCGTGTCAGCAGGCTTGACTTGTTTTGAGGTCTCTCTCCTTGGCTTGCCGCTTCTGCATGTGGTCTTTGCTCAATGCCTAGGCATCCTTGGTGCCTCTGTGTGTGTGTCTAAATTTCCATTTCTCCTGAGGACACCAGTCAGATTGGATTAGCACCCACCTTAATGGCCTCATTTTAACTTAATTACCTCTTTAAAGGTCCTTTCTCCAAATGCAATCACCGACTGACCAACTGCGGATTTAGGACTTCAACAAATGAATTTAGGATGGGACATTCAGCCGGGAACGTTTCCCTGTTGTTATCAAAATCAATAGAAACCTTTCGTTGAGTTTTAAACTCCTACATATAGGAATCCAGTCATGCCCTGGGAAAGAGGTTTGTGAAGCTGACTGTGCGTGTATCTTATATATACTCAGCAAGTAAATTGGTTCTACAATTTCTCTAAATGACATACTTGGTTTTTCTTACTCTGTCATCAACAAACTAACAAACCCAAATGCTACTCTTTAAAATATCCTGTTTCTAGTAAGGCCATCCTCTTTGCAGACTAATCCCTGCTGAGGAGACCTTGGAATTCAACTAGATTATAAATCAGAGACTGTCAATCTTAAGCTTTATTCAGTTCAGTTCAGTTCAGCCGCTTTTCAACCCCATGAATTGCAGCACGCCGGGCCTCCCTGTTCATCACCAACTCCTGGAGTTCACTCAGACTCACGTCCATTGAGTCAGTGATGCCATCCAGCCATCTCATCCTCTGTTGTCCCCTTCTCATCCTGCCCCCAAGCCCTCCCAGCATCAGACTCTTTTCCAATGAGTCAACTCTTCTCATGAGGTGGCCAAAGTACTGGAGTTTCAGCTTTAGCATCAGTCCTTCCAAAGAACACCCAGGACTGATCTCCTTTAGAATGGACTAGTTGGATCTCCTTGCAGTCCAAGGGACGCTCAAAAGTCTTCTCCAACACCGTGGTTCAAAAACATCAGTTCTTCGGCACTTAGCTTTCTTCACAGTCCAACTCTCACATCCATACATGACTACTGGAAAAACCATAGCCTTGACTAGATGGACCTTTGTTGGCAAAGTAATGTATCTGCTTTGGAATACGCTCTCTAGGTTGGTCATAACTTTCTTTCCAAGGAGTAAGCGTCTTTTAATTTCATGGCTGCA
>SJYX01022995.1:797192-837149 GCA_006410675.1 Oreotragus oreotragus | reverse complement strand
AATGAACACTGACCTTTTCCAGTCCTGTGGCCACTGCTGAGTTTTCTAAATTTGCTGGCATATGGAGTGCAGCACTTTCACAGCATCTTCTTTCAGTATTTTAAATAGCTCAACTGGAATTCCAACACCTACACTAGCTTTGTTTGTAGTGACGTTTTCTAAGGCTCACTTGACTTCACATTCCAGGATGTCTGGCTCTAGGTGAGTGATCACAGCATCGTGATTATCTTGGTTGTGAAGATCTTTTTTGTACAGTTCTTCTATGTATTCTTGCCACCTCTTCTTAATATCTTCTGCTTCTGTTAGGTCCATACTATTTCTCCTTTATCAACCCCATCTTTGCATGAAATGTTCCCTTGATATCTCTAATTTTCTTGAACCTTGCACCAAATATGGTTTATCCTTGGAAACAGCTGAGTGCTTTCTCGCGTGTTAGGTAGAGATTGAACACAGCAAGACTGGCTTCCAACCCTGAGATCTTAGCACTCTGTGCTCCAGGGGGGCAAAGAACTGCAGCCAGAAACTTACTCTTTCGCTTGTCTCAGGCAGAAAGACCAAGGAAGGATTTTGTTGAAGTAGGAGAGGATTCGGAACAACAGAGGATCTCTTGAGTTACAAACACAGATCACCTCCATACATCCTCCCCCTAAACTTGGCGTCTTTTTATAAGTACAGTTTTGCAACTAAGGAAGTTGTACAAAGAACCTAAAACATGCAGCGAAGGATGACAGCATTGAATGGACTGGAACTCTCTCAACCTTAGGAAGCTTTTGGTTCACGTGGGCTCCTCCATGTCTCGCAACTGCCTCATCTGCTGTTCTCAGAGACCTGGCAGAGAACAGTAGGTGGCCCTCAAATCAAAGTGAGATTTTGACACCTTTAGGTTTTGCGGGCCAGGATCTTGGACACAGGAATGCTTGAGTCCTGCCTTGCCAGTCTCTCCTCTTCCCTTCAGCTCCCCCAGAGAGCTGTGCACACGAAAAGCAAAACCAGCAGGAAAAGCAGAGTCCAGGAGAAGCCTTCTTGTCGTGTGAGATCAGCTAAAGAGCAGAATCATGAAAAGTGCATATCCAAATCTACCTGAAGTGTTTACATTTTCTTCAGAACACATAAATATGTTTTTAATAAAACTTTTTTGATTACACTTCCAAAAATTACTAATTTTAAGTTCATTTAAAAAATATGATTTAAAAACCTCTTTCTTGCATAAACATACCCATAATATGTTGTCTATGGTTTTCAACTTTAATTTCTTTAAATTGGAGCAAGAATTTGAAGACTTCTATAAAGCAGTCTAAGGGCAGAATCTGTAAAATTTTTATGAAAATTTCCCTGGTCTTTTACATGTTTCATCTATGCCTGGTTCTAGAGCAATTTTAGTTAGCAGATTGCGTTTAAGTGCCAAAAGCTTTCCATTTGGTTTTTACTTTTAAAAAATTCAATCTGTTTTAGTGGTTGCTTATATATTTAATTAATTTTTATAGTATTTCAATTAATTACAAAAAAGTATACAAATAGCACATAGAGGTTTGGGAATAAAAATAACTTTGACTCATTTTAACAATGATTTTAAAATTTTCACATGCATTAGTGTCACCTAGAGAACTTACTAAAGCATATATTCCTGGGCCCCATACACAGAGTTTCTGATTTAGTATGTCTGGAGTGGGGCCTGAGAATTTGCATTCCTAACAAGTTCTCAGCAGTGGCCACAGGTCTGGAAAAAGTCAGTTTTCATTCCAATCCCAAAGAAAGGCAATGCCAAAGAATGTTCAAATTACCATTCAATTGCACTCATTTCACATGCTAGCTAGATTATGCTCAAAATCTTTCAAGCCGGGCTTCAGCAGTACATGAACTGAGAACTTCCAGATGTACAAGTTGGATGTAGAAAAAGCAGAGGAACCAGAAATCAAATTGCCAACATCCACTGGGTCATAGAAAATGCAAGGGAATTCCAAATATTTCTTCTGCTTCATTGACTACGCTAAAGTCTTTCTGTGGAACAGAGCAAACGGTGGAATATTCTTAAAGAGATGGCCAGACCATCTCTTATCTGTCTCCTGAGAAACCTATATGCAGGACAAGAATCAACAGTTGGAACTGGACATGGAAAAACAGACTGGTTCAAAATTGGAAAAGGACTACATCAAGGCTGTATATTGTCACTTGCTTATTTAACTTAAATGCAGAGTACATCATGCAAAATACTGGGCTGGATGACTCACAAGCTGGAATCAAGATTGCTGGGAGAAATATCGACAACCTCAGATATGCAGATGATACCACTTTAGAGGCAGAAAGTTAAGAGGAACTAAAGAGTGTCTTGATGAAGGTGAAAGAGGAAAATGGAAAAGCTGGCTTAAAACTCAACTTTCAAAAAACTAAGATCATGGCACTTAATCCCGTGTGCCATGAAGTCTCATTACTTCATGGCAAATGGATGGGCAAAAAGTAGAAACAGTGACAGATTTTATTTTCTTGGGCTCCAAAATCACTGTGGATGGTGACTGCAGCCATGAAATTAAAAGATGCTTGCTCCTTGGAAGAAAAGCAATGACAGATCTAGACAGCATAATAAAAAGCAAAGACATCACTTTGCCGCCAAAAGTCCATACAGTCAAAGCTATGGTTTTTCTGGTAGATATATATGGATGTGAGAGTGGGACCATAACGAAGGCTGAGTGCTGAAGAACTGATGCTTTCACACTGTGGTGCTGAAAACTCTTGAGAGTCCCTTGGACTGCAAGGAGATCCAACCATTCAATCACAAAGGAAATCAACCCTGATTGTTCTTTGGAAGGACTGCTGCTGAAGCTGAAGCTCCAATACTTTGGCCACCTGATGTAAAGAGCCAACTCATTGGAAAAGACCCTGATGCTGGGAAAGACTGAGGGCAGGAGGAGAAGGGGATGACAGAGGATGAGATGGTTGGATGGCATCACTGACTCAATGAACATGAGCTTGAGCGAGCTCTGGGGGATAGTGAAGGACAGGGATGCCTGGCGTGCTGCAGTCCACGGAGTCACCAAGAGTCAGACACGACTGAGTGACCGAAAAACAAGTTCTCAAGGGAGGACTGTGGCAGCTAGGTCACCCCCACATTTGGAGAACTGAATACGCATGCAGCGAGTCAATAGGAAAAGTACACAGGTGCTCTGGGGTATGTGTTCCTCCGAGGCTGCTTTATAAGCATGCAGCCCAGCCAATGAGAGATGTGCACAGGTATTCAAAAACATAGCTATTCCAATATTCCAACAGCCTTGAGCATTTAGCATGTTCTGGGCATCAGGTCCCATATTTTTCAGCAATGATTGATCAGCAGTTGGTTAAGTGGTGGTCAATTAAAAGAGCTTCTTCTGTGCAACTTTATTAACACCTGATTCAACATTGGATACCCTGTTCTAGAACATTCTGGGGGGGAAAAAAAGGTGAGATTGGAGTATGTGGCTTAAACTTTAAGCCCAAGCAAAGCTTCTGATCTCTCCCCAGTCTAATACGGAACCAGCACACCCAAGTGTCTCTGAAGAACAGAGATGATTGGGCTCAGAAATTCCACAGAGGGGTAGTGTCTGAGTTTTAGGCTTTTAGGTACAGTGACCTGCCCACTCATCACTGTGGTACTGTCAGTGGCCTGGAATGTGGACGTCAGATAAATCAGCAGCTCTTTCTGTGGAAGGGATACTGTTGCTGGCAAAATCTTGGCTTTCTCTGCCCACTGAAGCCAAATAACAAGTACAGAGACAGAATGTGGAGGAAATAGAAAAGTGACTTTAAGCTAGTGGAGAGGGAGACTCAGTCGGCTGATGCCTCAAGAACTGAGCCCCGCTCCATGAAGAATCTAGGGCCTTATATAAGATGAGGGCTTGCAGTCAGGAGTCGGTGGTGAGGAACTAAGGTGATAGGATCTTGATTTCATCCTCTTGTATTGTCTCAAAGACTGGCATCAGTAGCCCAGTGGTTGAGTCTGGCGGTTCGGGGGCTCTGCAGCCTTCTTCCTGATGTATAACTACAAGGGGAAGGGTGTTGTAAGGGGAAGCACCAGATCCAGGATGTGTTTAGCTTAGAATCAAAGGAAAATAGATGTGAAGTGTGTAATTCCTGCAGAATTAGGGGGCAGAAAAAGCAAACTTAGAGACATGCAGAGTTAGGAGCAGTTAAAGTTAAAAAAAAAACAAAACAACTAGGAATGTTCAGGCCAGCTCACTGTTCTCTTTATCTTCTTTGTTCTCAGGAAAGGGAAAGAAAAAAATCTCATTCCTCTTTTTTTTCCTTTTCACTGCAGCAACACTAACAAGTGGGTAACCTGAAGTCGGCCCAGCTAGCTGACAGCAGACCGCCGTATCCAGGGTTGGGAGATTTTCAAGACAGCAGATGGGGCTCAGGGTGAGGAGGTTGGAGGTGGGGAGTTGTTGTTTGGTCGCCCAGTCGTGTCCGACTCTGCGACCCCATGGACTGCAGCACGCCGGGCCTCCCCGTCCCTCACCATCTCCCGGAGCTTGCCAAGTTCATGTTCCTTGCATCGGTGATGCCGTCCAGCCATCTCATCCTCTGATGCCCTCTTCTCCTCCTGCCCTCAATCTTTCCCAGCATCAGGGACTTTTCCAATGAGTCGTCTGTTCACACCAAATGACCAAAGTACTGGAGCTTCAGCTTCAGCCTCAGTCCTTCTAGTGAATATTCAGGGTTGATTTCCCTTAAGATTGGCTGGTTGATCTCCCTGCTGTCCAAGAGATTCTCAGGAGTCTTCTCCAGCACCACAGTTCGAAGACATCAATTCTTTGGCATCCTGCCTTCCTTACGGTCCAGCTCTCACAACCGTATGTGACCACTGGGAAGACCATAGCCTTGACTGTACTGACCTTTGTCAGCAGAGTAATGTCTCTGCTTTTCAACACACTGTCGAGGTTTGTCATTGCTTTCCTGCCGAGAAGTAATCGACTTCTGATTTCAAGGCTGCAGTCACCATCTGCAGTGGCTTTAGAGCCCAAGAAGAGGAAATCTGTCACTATTTCCACCTTTTCCCCTTCTACTTGCTGTGATGTACTGGGGCCAGATGCCATGATCTTAGTTTTTAAAAGATCTTTAGTCTTACACTGGCTCTTTCACTCTCCTCCTTCATCCTCATTAAGAGGCTGTTTAGTTCCTCTTCACTTTCTGCCATTAGAGTGGTATCATCCAGTACTCTTGCCTGGAAACTCCCATGGATGGAGGAGCCTGGTAGGCTGCAGTCCATGGGGTCGCTGAGTCAGACACGACTGAGCGACTTCACATTCACTTTTCACTTTCCACTTTCACGCATTGGAGAAGGAAATGGCAACCCACTCCAGTGTTCTTGCCTGGAGAATCGCGGGGATGGCGGAGCCCAATGGGTTGCCGTCTGTGGGGTCGCACAGAGTTGGACACGACTGAAGCGACTTAGCAGCAGCAGCAGCAGCAGCAGCATCGCATATCTGAGGTTGTTGATGTTTCTCCCGCCCATCTTGGTTCCAGCCTGTAACTCATCCAGCATTTCTCATGATGTGTTCAGCGTATAGGTTAAACTAACAAGGTGACAGCAGTCAGCCTGGTCGTACACCTTTCTCAATCCTGAACCAGTCAGTTGTTCCATACAGGGTTCTGACTGTTGCTTTTTGACCCGCATACAGGTTTCTCAGGAGACAGGTAAGGTAGTCTGGTTTTCCCATTTCTCTAAGAGCTTTCCACAGTTTGTCATGACCCTCATAGTCAAAGGCTTTAGTGTAGTCGATGAAATAGAGATAGATGTTTTTCTGAAATTCCCTTGCTTTCTCTATAATCCAGTGAACGTTGGCGATTTGATCTCTGGTTCCTCTTCCTTTTCTAAACCCAGATTGGACATCTAGAAGTTCTTGGTTCACATAATGCTAAAGCCTAGCATTTTAAGCATGACCTGACTAGCATGGAGGATGAGTGCAATTACACTCATCACTGCTGCTGCTGCTGCTAAATCTCTTCAGTTGTGTCCGACTCTGTGCGACCCCACAGATGTCAGCACACGAGGCTCCCCTGTCCATGGGATTTTCCAGGCAAGAGTACTGGAGTGGGTTGCCATTGCCTTCTCCAATTACACTCATTACTATCACCCAGTTACTAACAAGTGGGTGACCCAGAGTGGGCCCAGCCGACAGCAGACAACCATATCCAGGGTTAGGGATTTTTCAAGACAGCAGTTCAGGCTCAGAGTGAGGAGGTTGGAGGTGGGGAGTGTCTCCTGCTAACACAGGCTAGTGTGGGCTACAAGGCCCGTCCTGTGACTTGCAGCCTGGGGCACGTGCCAGGGCTTGGTGTCCTTGACCTCTGTGCTCTGAGTGTCCCCAGCTATTCATTTAATGATACATTAGTTCTTGAAAGCTGATACATTCAGTTTTAGAAAGATCTGATGCTAGCTCAGTATTTATGTTGTGACTCAACTCCAGCAGCTGGCCGACGTCCATGACTTTCAGATCCTGAGACTGTGTGAATGCACTGTTCCCACCAAAACAGCTTGTGTGTTAAAACCACAAGTATCAGGCCTTATTAGAACTCTTTAGGGAGGGACATTAGAAAGAACAACACCTTAACAGAAACTTAATGAAGCCTGGGAGCAAAAGAATAAACGCAACACACGTTATCAGCCTTTAAAAATCTTTAGCTTTTCCCTTTGTGCCTTTTGATTACTGTGTTTGTATGGCATTATTTTCTCAATGCCTGGTTTTGCTTTTTAAAACTGTACATGTGCATTAATGTGCAGATTCGATTTCCTTGTTATTATTTACAAATTTGTTGGTATTCAGATAGCCTAAATCATTATTTAGAGGGAAGCATTTTTAAGGAAAAAAAAAAATCCATAATCCTACCACCTTAACACAGGAAGCAAAGCATTTTTAATTTTCAGGTTTTGCCTTAGAGCTCTATTGAAAGTGGATCTGATCACTGTAAATATACAACTTTCAAATCTACTTTTCTCACCAAATTTTGTTTTCCTATTTACAGTTGTGTTATGCTACTAATAACTACCTACTGCTTCAAATGGAACTCCTCAGTATTCCCTACAAAACACACCCCACTTGCACCTTCCCCATCCCCGAGTCAGCCTGAATCCCTTTCTTTCTCCCTTCACTTCTAGTATGAAAGGAATCTGACTGGCCCCCTTTCAACCTGGTGTACTGTCCCCTAGGGTTGCCCGAACAGAGAACCACAAACCAGGTGACTGGTAACCAGGGAGATGCACTGTCTCCTAGCTCTGGGAGGCAGAAGTCTGACAGGCTGCTGGCAGGGCCACGAGCCCTCGGAAGCCCGTGAGGGAGATTCCTTCCTTGTTTCTGACGGCGGCTGTTGGTCCTCGATACGCCTGAGCTGCAGCTGCTGCGCTCATCTGTCTTCATGTGGCATTACTCTCTTCCTATAAGGACACCAGTCACCTTGAATTTGGAGAAGGAAAAGGAGACCCACTCCAGTATTCTGGCCTGGAGAGTTTCATGGACTGTATAGTCCATGGGGTCGCAAAGAGTCGGACACGACTGAGCGGCTTTCACTCACTCACCCTGGATTAGGCCCCAGACGGATGACCTCATCTTAACTTGATTGTATTTGCAGAGACGCCACTTTCCAAATAAGATCACATTGCAGGTACCCGGGCTCAGGACTTCACCATAACTGTGTGCAGAGGGTGGGGACACGCAAGTCCACGAGAAGCACCCAGAGCGCCACACCCTTCTCTCCTCCCACCTCCTTCCCACGCTGTGCTGGCTTAAGTCTCTCCCACCCTTTCCTCACTGGGGTTATTATAGTAACCTCCTAACTGGCTTTCTTGCTGTTTTTTCTTCTGGCTGTGCTAGGTCTTTGTTGTGGTGTGCGGGCTTAGTCACCCTGTGGCATGTGGGATCTTGGACATCCCAGGTGGCGCCAGTGGTAAAGATCCCGCCTAGCAATGCAGGAGACGTAAGAGATGTGGGTTCGATCCCTGGGTTGGGAATATTCCCCTGGAGGAGGGCATGGCAACCCACTCCAGTATTCTTGCCTGAATCTGGTCCAGAATCCTATGGACAGAGGGGCCTGGCGGACTACAGTCCATAGGGTCACAAAGAGTCAGACACAACTGAAGTGACTTAGCACTCACACACATGTGGGATGTTAGTCGTCCCCCCAGAGATGAACCAGCATCCCCTGCACTGGAAGGCAAATTCCAGGGAAGCCCCCTAGCTAGTGTTCTAGTCCCATCTGATGCTATTGGCTCTTCTCGATTTCCTTGTTCAGAGCCCTCCCCTTGGGGGGTTGACTCCCTACTCACTCAGAATAAAAGCCAAAGTCCTGGCAACGGCCCTCCTGACCTGCAGTCTCTACATCTCACCCCTCTCTGCTCCTGGCAACGGGCCTACGGTCCCTCCTGACCTGCAGCCTCTACATCTCACCCCTCTCTGCTCCTGGCAACGGGCCTACGGTCCCTCCTGACCTGCAGTCTCTACATCTCACCCCTCTCTGCTCCTGGCAACGGGCCTACGGTCCCTCCTGACCTGCAGCCTCTCTGCTCCCGTGACTCTGGTCTCCTCGCTGATTCCCCAGCTCACAGGCATATTTCCATCTCTGGGCCTTTGGCCCTGCTGCCGTTCCCTTTGCCCGGGGTGCTCCCTCCCAGCTGGTGCTCCCTCCAGCTGGTGCTCCCTCCCAGTTATCCTCCTGGCTCTACCAACTGCCGCCTTCCTGGTGAGCCTTTCCTCACCACTGCTGTTACATCGCCCTTTCTCTTACCCCCAGACAGTCTCTCTTCCTTCTAACCATTTTACTTTTCTCCAAAACACTCTTTACCTTCTCAGCGGTTGTGTTCTTTACTTACTTATTTTCTTTTTTATCTACCACCAGCATCCAAATGTAAGCTTCTCAAGGACTGGAGTTTTCGTCTGTTTTGTTATTTGTTCCATTTTAGCACCTAAAATAGGGTGGGGCCCAGAGAAGGCAGACAGTGAATATTTGTAGGATTAATGAGTAAAGAGGCCAGTATATTTTCTCATAAACTGCTAAACCATTTATCCTTATTAAGTGTTCATTTTATTTTCCAGGATTTTTTGGTCACTTGTGAATGATACTGCTATAAATAGCTTATTTCATATAGTTAATTTACCCCTTTTTTTCAATTATGTTTTGGAGTCACAGTTCCAGAGTGAATATTGTCAAATGTCCTTCCAGAAGAGTTTTTATCGGTTTATAATGCCACCCACTTTAAATAAGTCTGACTCTGTGTCCCTGCTGCCTTGCCACCACTGGATTTTATCTTGTCTTTACTTTTGCAGTTTACGCAGTTTGCTTTGTGGTTGTTTTGATTTGTATTTCTTTAACTTTTAAATACAATTGTTAGGGAATTCCCTAGGAGAAGACAATGGCACCCCACTCCAGTGTTCTTGCCTGGAGAATCCCAGGGACTGGGGAGCCTGGTGGGCTGCCGCCTACGGGGTCGCACAGAGTCGGACACGACTGAAGCGACTTAGCAGCAGCAGCAGGGAAGTCCCTGGCAGTCCAGTGGTTAGGACTCCATGCTTTCAATTGTTTTATGTTCTTTAGTACTTTCTGGTATGAATTGTCTGATCCTGACTCCTGACTTTTTTCTCAAGGGGGAAGTTTTAGTTTCGTATTTATTTATCCGTCCTCTTTTGGGGGCAACGGTATTAATCCTTGCTTATATTTGTTGTAGGTTTGCTTCCAATCTACTATGCCCTTTGCCTCTGTTTGTGTTTTTACCTGAACTCTTGTGTTTTCATCTTTACAGCTGTGGACTACTGCGCCTCAGAAAATCACGGGTGTGAACACGAGTGTGTAAATGCCGACGGCTCCTACCTTTGCCGGTGCCCGAAAGGATTTGCTCTTAACCCAGATAAGAAAACATGCGCAAGTAAGTTACATGCACATTTTTGATTGCTGTTGCTAGGCACCCCAGCCGTGGAAATCTTCCAAGCAAAGAGTAGCATAGGATTATGTGCTGGAGTTGGGGGACCTTACGCCTTCTGCCCCTGTTCCTCCTCTGTCAAGCCTTTCTTAACTTGTCCTAAGACCACAGCCCACTCGAGCTCAATGTCACCCTTCCCAGCATCTGACAGTGCTATGTATCTGTTATCAGAGGCCGCATGTGGGAGCACTCCTCTGGCATTTGCAGAGGATGCTGGCGATCAGATCGTATTACTTCATGCTGGCTCAGCCTGGCTGAACCCACCAGTATTAACAGGCTTTAAGAAATTCTTTCACTGAGGCTTTGTGGCTTGTGGCCTTCAGCTCGGACTTCACACAAGTAAAAGAAAATCTCTGAGCCAGAAGGAGTTGACTGTGGTCGCCCCTGGGTGGGGGAGGGGTAGGGGGAGGGGTAGGTGGAGGGCATTTTGCAGTGAAACTGCTCGGTCTTTGTTTAAGCTATTTAGTTCTATTTGATTCTAACTATACACATCCACAGGGCTTCCCCAGTGGCTCAGTGGTAAAGAATCTGCCTGCAATGCAGGAGACACAGGCTCAATCCCTGGGTTGGAAATATGGCAACCCACTCCAATACTCTTGCCTGGAGAATCCCCATGGACAGAGGAGCCTGGTGGGCTACAATCCATGGGATCGCAGCATTGGAGACAGCTGAAGCGACTGAGCATGCAAGCATACACATTCACATCACAATTAATTTGACCTCCCCATATGTGACCAATTTATAAACTGAGGGTCGTCGCTCATTTTGCCAAAGGATTCCAAAAGAATTTTTTTGAATGTGAAGCTATGTCAGAACATTCAAGGGATTGTATATGGATAATCATCATGCTATAGAAAAGTTCACTTGAGGGAAGTTTGTTTTTAACGTACTAGGACCCAGCATTTTTAAAAAGTGAAGTTTAACAGCAGTTTAGAATGTTACCTCTGAAGCATACATCAATTGGAAAACAAGATTTCAATTCATAAAAAGGTCATGTACTGACAACCTTTCTAAAAACATGTATTATGTAAAGCAGGATGTGCCTGCATAGTTTGAAAAAGCATCCTCCCCAAACTCCTGGACCATCACCTTGCTCTGCAGCCCCTGTGCTTGTCATGAGTTCAGTCTCGCAGTCGTGTCCGACTATTTTGCAGCTCCATGGACTGTAGCCTGCCAGGCTCCACTCCTCTGGAATTGGTTGCCATTTTCTTCTTTAGGGGCTCTTCCTGACCCAGGAATCGAACCTGAGTCTCCTGCATTAGCAGGTTGATTCTTTACCACTGAGCCACCTGGGAAGACTGGTGGCTCTTCAATCCCTACATCTCAAACAAACATCAGAGCTGGCATCAGGGGTGGAGGATGGAACTATAAGGGACATGGGAAGTCAGAGCATGGATTTCTGGAGTCCAAACCACATGCCGGTAGCAACGAAGAAGGCCAGGTCCTTCCTTGAGAAAATATCTTGGCTGAGTCTTGAAGGCAGAGCCATCCTTCACCAGGTGAAGAAGAGTGAGGTAGAGGTGGCTGGGAGGAGGTCAGATGTGCAAAAATACCAGCCAGACAGACTCAGTGCCGTGCCTGGCACCTGACTGGCTTACAGTTGCTTATTGAAAGAATCAATGACTGTGTGAATGGACTGGGCTGTCCCTGGTCTCCCTTCCTTTGTGAAGCTATGAGCCAGCAGCCTAGGCCATGGTAGCATTCAGGGAGTTGTGGCTGTTGGGCTGAGGAGTCAGTTCTGTCCATCAAAGTGGAGGCCATTGGCACCAAGGACATTTCCAACCCCAGATCATCTGTTTTTGCTGGGTGATCTTGGGCAAGTTGTTGATGCCTCAGTTGCCTCAAATGATATAGGGAAGGTATTACTGCCTATTTCATAGTACTGTCTTGAAGACTAAATGAGAGAATTCATCTAAACCATTTAGCTCGTGGCCTGGTGCCAAGCAATTGTTTTAAGGCATGACACTGGCTTCAAAGACTTTAAATCGGGACTTACTGAGCATATACTTGAAAATTCATTGGAAGGACTGATGCTGATGCTGAAACTCTGAAACTTTGGCCTCCTAATTTGAAGAATCATCTCATTGGAAAAGACCCTGATGCTGGGAAAGATTGAAGGCAGAAGGAAAAGGGGATGACTGAAGATGAGATGGTGGGATGGCATCACCGACTTGATGGACATGAGTTTGAGCAAGCTCTGGGAGTTGGTGATGGACAGGGAGGCCTGGTGTGCTGCAGTCCATGGGGTCGCAAAGAGTCAGACACGACTGAGTGACTGAACTGAACTGAGCATATACCACATGCCTGGGCTGAGTTTAACAGGGCATAAAAAATTCAAAATTCAAGATTTCCACTGGTGGTTGGTTGGGAACACAAGCCAGACGGAGCAGCTCAGTCACTGGCAAGGTGTTACGTGACAGAAAGCTCGCATGGTGATGCAGACAAGACTCTCGGCAGGAGTTAAGGGAAGGAGGAGACCAGTTGGATTAGAAGAGGTGGGGACGCCACTGCCACCCTGGGATGAGGCCCGGAGAAAGGCATGGATGCCATCCAGTCTCCTTCCTGCCCCTACAGAACACCTTCCCGGGCTGGGCTCTCCTGACCTCACCCCAGCCCCTGGTCCCAGAGCCTCACCATCAGCATGTCCTATAGCCCAGAATCTCCCAGGATGTGGAGAATGACAGGCCCCAGGAGAGCAGAAACAAGGAGGCCCTAGAAGTAGACAGCACAGTGCAGGGGGCCTGGGAGAGGCGTTTGGCTGAAAGTCAGGGGCGGTGGGGAAGGGTGGTAGGGACTGTCCGGCTGGGAGGTCTCACCGGCTAGGCGCAGAGGCCGGCAGGTCAACTGTCTCTTGGCCTTGTTGGAGTCAAGACCCAGAAGGGGACCACCCGCATGTGTGGGCCGAGAAGAGTAGCTAGGCAGTCAGCCTGTGGTAGACATGCCCCTAGCAGGGTCCCCTGCTTGCTGTGCTTGGGGCAGGGCAGGGAGCCCGACCTTGGGAGGGGACTGGCACAGGCAGCTCGATTGTAAGAACCGAGACAGCTGGGAATGTTCCAGATCTGTGACAAAAACAGGAACGCAAGCTGAGAAACAGGAATGGTTAAGAGGACAGACACAGGATGGAGGTGGGAGCTCAAATATCAAGGCAGGGGTCCTGTTAGTGATTCATGAGGTGTCGCATTGGCATCCAGCCAAGCCAGAGCCTGGCCGCTGCTGTGATGTTGAGAGATTTAAAACAATCGCTTTCCACTCCTCATTAACTTGCAAAAAATGAAATAAAAGAAAAACTTAGTTCTTTAATTTTGAGTCTCTATTTTTAATCAGAAATATATTTGAAAGCTAATCCAATTAGTAAGTGTGCAATTACTGTCTAAAAAAAGTAGACTAGTCAATCTAATAATATACCAAGCATGATTAATTTATGATGAAGCCAGAATGTACATAATAGAGCTTTATGTTCCTGAACAAATCATATAATTAAAATATGTAAGTAGCATTCAAAAAAGCATCACCTTTTATATCAGTTCCTTACCCTAAAGCATCCCATACAAATCTATCTGAATATTTTCTAGACGGGAGAAGGCTATAAATATGCAGGTGCCGTCAATTTGCAAAATATTGGCAAGACTTTTTTTTATTGCGGTAAAATATGCATAATACGAGATTTACCATTGTGACCATTTTTAAGTGTGCAGTTCAGTGGCATCAAATGCATTGGTACAACCATTACCACCATCCAGCTCCAGAACTTTTCATCTCCCTAAACTGAACCTCGGTGTCCATTAATTTGCCCCTCCTCCACTTTCCCCATCCCCTGCCCCTGGCAATCACTTTAAAAAAAATATTTGTCTGTTTTAAAACGCGTGAATGTTTACGTGGAAGATCCTGTGCTGGGTCTTTGTTGCTGCTTTCCCCTGGTTGCAGAGAGCAGGAGTTCCTCTCCAGTTGTGGTACGAGGGCCTCTCCTTGCAGGGGCTTCTCTTGTCGCAGGGCAGAGGCTCTAGGCTTGCAGGCTTCAGGAGTTGTGGCTCCCAGGCTCTAGAGCAGAGGCTCAGTAGTTGTGGCCCACAGGCTTAGCTGCTCCATGCCATGTGGAATCTTCCTGGGAGTCTGACAGACTACAGTCCACAGGATCACAAAGAAGCGGACGCAACCGAGCACATAGGCACATCATACGGTAGATGAAATAGAAGAGTTCAGTCTTTGAGTTTCCTGGACAGCTTTTCATTAACCTGCTGAGCCCCAGTATCTTCCTGCCATCTGCAATGTGCCACTTACGGTCTGCAACGTGCCACTTCCTACAGTCTACAACGTGAGACCTGTGTGCATGAATCAAAGACTCTTGGTTGGTAAAAATGGAGTTGGCATATGATCTAGCAATCCCACTCCTGGGCATATATCCAAACACAACTATAATTTTAAAAGATACATGCACTCCTACGTTCATGTATTCACAATAGCCAAGATGTTGAAACAACCTAACTGTCCATCGACAGATAAGTGGATAAAGAAGACGCGGCACATATATACGATGGAATATTTCTCAGCCATAAGAAAGAGTGAAAGAATGCCGCTTACAGCAAGATGGATGGACCTAGAGATTGTCGTACTAAGTGCAGTAAGTCAGAAGTGGAAAGATGCGTACCATATGATAGCAGTTATATGTGGAATCTGAAATAGGACACAAATGACCTTATCTACAGAAACAGGCTCACAGATACAGAGAACAGAGCTATGGTTGCCAAGGGGGAGGGAGGGCTGGGGAGGGGTGTGTTGTGAGTCTGTGACTAGCAGATGCAAACTATTATAGATAGAATGGATACACAGCAAAGTTTTCGTGTATAGCACAGGGAACTCTATTTAACATCCTGTGTTAAACTATAATGGAAAAGAAAATGAATGATTTTTTTAAAAAATGACTCAATCGGAAGAGGCCTTCAGGTCCAACCTACTTCTAGCCTAACCACCCATCCTACAGTATCCTCACTATGTCATCATCCAGCCTCCACTTGAATACCCCTAGTGACAGGACACTCACTACGCCCCCTGCAGTGCGTTCCACTTTGTACAGCTCTGACTCTTGGAAAGTGAGTCCTTACATTGAGCTGATCACCACTTTGCTGCACCTTGAGACCAACAGATCAAATTAAGCATCTCATATTTTCTTGGTCACTAAGAATGAGTCGTGTTTCCTGCATTACCTGGAAGCTCATAGTCATTTCCCAAACAAACTGGCTTTGTTTGCCTGTATCTTGTATGTCCGATATAGACATCAAAAGCAACATATATTGTTCCCAGCAGGTTCTCTGATTATTTTCTTCTCCAAACACTGGGCACCTCTTACATTGTTCTTTATTCTGTTTTACTTCTGCCATTATCCATAGCAACTAGTTCGTGATTATGTATGTCTATATTTATTTTTAACCTTTTTCTAATTGCAAAAGTAATATAGACTCATTGTAGAAAACTGAGTAGTATAGAAATGAAAGTGCATGAAATGAAATGATCTGTAATCTTGTCACCCACCAATAACCATTGTTTAATATTGATTTGCTACATTTCTCCTGGTCTTTCTTTTGAATGCATATGTATATATTTTTATAGAGTTGAGATCATATAGTGTAACATAAAGGGCTTCCCTGGTGGCTCAGACGGTAAAGAATCTGCCCACAATGCAAGAGACCTGGGTTCGATCCCTGGGTTGGGAAGATCCCCTGGAGGAGGGTGTGGCAACCTACTCGAGTATTCTTGCCTGAAGAATCCCCATGGACAGAAGAGCCTGGTGGGCTACAGTCCATGGGNCCCTGGTGGCTCAGACGGTAAAGAATCTGCCCACAATGCAAGAGACCTGGGTTCGATCCCTGGGTTGGGAAGATCCCCTGGAGGAGGGTGTGGCAACCTACTCGAGTATTCTTGCCTGAAGAATCCCCATGGACAGAAGAGCCTGGTGGGCTACAGTCCATGGGGTCGCGAAAAGTCAGACACGACTGAGCAACTAAGCACAGTGTAACATAAAATCATGAGCATTTTCCTGTGTCATTTAAACTTTATCAAAAACATTTTAATGTCTGTATAATGTCATATGTATATATCACAGTTTATTACAGCACTTTTTAAACTATTCAAATTATATTGTCATAAATGTCCTTGACTATAAATCTTTGCATTTCTGTTCATTTTCTTAGGAACAAAACATGAAAGGAAATGTATTGAGTCAAAGGCTATTAACACTTTTAAGGCTTTTGATGTATATTACAAAATTATTTTCCAAAACCTTTGTACCAATTTTTATGCTATACGATAAAACTGCCTGTAAAATTTTTTTGCTGACTTATTAGGAGAAAACTTTTTCTCATCCGTTTACTTATTAAGTCTTTAGTTATCGTTTCTTCATAAAATTATGTATGTTCAACTTATAAATGTTTATTCATTGGTGTCATTTGATTAATGAACAATCTGTTCCATTATAAGAAATTATAAGTGACACCTATTAGCTCTATGAGGAAAAGGACTGTACCTTTTTGCCCACTGCTGATTCCAGTGCCTGACCTATGGTAGATGTTCAGAGAATATTTATTAAATGAATAAGTGAATGAGTTAATGAATAGTGAGGTTAACACTTTTCCACATGATTAATTGATGTGCAAAAGAAAGGAAATAAATATCTGAGCTGAAATTAAAGAAATAGATGATGGGTAACCAATCAGAGACAGAGAAAACTAGTAAAATCAAAAAGTGGTTTTTTGAGATTTAGTAAAATTGATGAATCTGTAGCCAGACTGGTCAGGGGGCAGGAAAGAGAGAAGACACAGATTTCCAGCATCGGGAATGAGAGAGTGGACATCACTATAGATCCTATAAACATTGAAAGGATAATAGGAGAAATTAATGAACAAATTTATGCCAGTAACTTCAGCAACTTACATTAAATAGACAAATTCCTTGAAAGACCCAAACTGCTCATTTTTTCTTTTCCATTGTGGTTTGTTATAGGATACTGAATATAGTTCCCTGTGCCAGACAGTAGGGCCTGTTGTGTATCCTATCTATAGACAATAGTTTGCACCTGCTAACCCCAAACTTCCAACGCCATCCTCCCCTGCACTCCCTCCCCCTTGGCAACAAGTCTGTTCTCTGTATCTGTGAGTCTTTTTGTTTCACAGATAGGTTCCCCTTGTCATACTTAAAATTCCACATATAAAGTGATACATGGTTTTTGTCTTTCTCTTTCTGGCTCTTCTTAGTATGATAATCTGTAGATCCATCTATGTAACTGCAAATGGCATTATTTCACTCTTTTTTATGGCCAAGTAAGAGTCCCCTGTACTGCAAGTAGATCCAACCAGTCCATTCTGAAGGAGATCAGCCCTGGGATTTCTTTGGAAGGAATGATGCTGAAGCTGAAACTCCAGTACTTTGGCTACCTCATGTGAAGAGTTGACTCATTGGAAAAGACTCTGATGCTGGGAGGGGTTGGGGGCAGGAGAAAAAGGGGATGATAGAGGATGAGATGGCTGGATGGATCACTGACTCGATGAATGTGAGTCTGAGTGGACTCCGGGAGTTGGTGATGGACAGGGAGGCCTGGCGTGCTGCAATTCATGGGGCTGCAGAGAGTCGGACACGACTGAGCGACTGAACTGAACTGAATATTCCACTGTGTGTATATATACCATATCTTTATTCATTCATCTGTCAATGGACATGTAGACTGTTTCCATGTCTCGGCTATTGTAAATAGTGCTGCTATGAACTTTGGAGTGCATGTATCTCTTTGAAATATAGTTTCATTTGGATATGTGTCCAGGAGTGGGATTGCTGGATCCTATGGCAACTTTAATTTTAGTTTTTTGAGGAACCTTCATATTGTTTTCCATAGTGGCCACATCAGTTTACATTCTCACCAACAATGTAAGAGGATTCCCTTTTCTCCACACCCTCTCTGGCATTTGTTATTTGTAGACTTTTTAACGGTGGCCATTCTGGCCAGTGTGAGCTGGTACCACATTGTAGTTTTGATTTCCATTTGTCTAATAATTAATGAAGTTGGTCATCTGTACGTCTTCTTTGGAGAAATGTCTATCTGCATGTATCCGTGCTAAGTCGCTTCAGTAGTGTCCGACTCTTGTCCACGGGATTCTCCAGGCAGGAATACTAGAGTTGGTGGCTGTGCCCTCCTCCAGAGAATCTTTCCAACCTGGGGATCAAACCTACATCTCTTACGTCTCCTACATTGGCAGGCAGGTTCTTTACCACTAGCACCACCCAGGAAGCCCCTGATGTCTATTTGGGTCTTCTGCCAATTTTTTTATTGGGTTGTTTGTTTTTTGTTATTGAGTTGTGTGAGCTGTTTGTATATTTTGGGAATTAAGCCCTTGTTGGTCGCATTTGCAAATATTTTTTTCTCCCAGTCCATAGGTTTTCTTTTAATTTTGTTTATGGTTCCTTTGCTGTACAAAAGTTTATAAGTTTGATTAGGTCCCATTTGTTCGTATTTGCTTTCATTTCTGTTGCCTTGGGAGATTGACATTGATATGATTTATGTCAGAGAATGTTTTGCCTGTGTTGTCTTCTAGAACTTTTATGGTATCTTGTATTTAAGTCTTGAAGCTATTTTTGAGGTTACTATTGTGTATCATGTAAGGATATGTTCTGACTTCATTGATGAATGTGTGGCTGTCCATGTTCCCAACACTACTTGCTGAAGAGACTGTCTTTTTCCCGTTGTATAATTCTTACCTCTTTTGTCCATAGGTATGCATGCTTATTTCTGAGCTATCTATTCTGTTCCATTGACCCATATGTCTGTTTTTGTGCTAACACCATGCAGATTTTTAGAAATATTTTATTTTAATTAGTTTATTCATTTGGCTATGCTGGGTCTTAGTTGTAGCACATGGGATCTTCGATCTTTGTTGTGGTGTATGGGATCTTTAATTGTATATGGGATCTTTAATTGCAGCATGCAGGATCTTTAGCTGCAGCATGTGATCTTTAGTTGCAGCATGTGATCTTTAGTTGCGGCCTGTGGGATCTAGTTCCCTGACCAGGGACTGAACCCAGGCCCCGTGCATTGGGAGCGCAGGGTCTTAACCACTTGACCACCAGGAGAGTTCCCCATGCTGTTCTGATTACGGTAGCTTTATAGTTGTTTTCTGAAGTCTTATGTCTTCTGCTTTGTTCTTTTTCCTCAGGATTGCTTAGGAATCTTTATGCTTCCATACAAATTTTAGGTTTATTTGTTCTAGTTCTGTGAAAAATATCATGAGTAATTTGGTGGGGATCATATTAAATCTGTAAATTTCTCTTAGTAGTATGGCTATCTTAACAATATTAATTCTTCTAATCCAATAGAAATGGGATATTTTTTCATTTCATTAAGTCATCTTCAGTTTCCTGTAACAATGTTTTATAGTTCTCAGCATATGAATCTTCCATCTCCTTGGTCAGGTTTATTCCAAGTCTGTCTCTTATACACATCTAGATGTGTATAAGAGACAGGTGTAACATAAAATCATGAGCATTTTCCTGTGTCATTTAAACTTTATCAAAAACATTTTAATGTCTGTATAATGTCATATGTATATATCACAGTTTATTACAGCACTTTTTAAACTATTCAAATTATATTGTCATAAATGTCCTTGACTATAAATCTTTGCATTTCTGTTCATTTTCTTAGGAACAAAACATGAAAGGAAATNGCTTAGAATAGCACAAATTTATTATCTTATAGTTCTATAGGTCAGAAGTAGAACATAGTCTCACCAGGCTAAAATCAAGGTGTCTGCCTTCCTTTCTGGAGGCTTTTGTTTTTTTTTCTGTGTGTGTGATAAAAGCAATTTTAATGATTGGTGACTTATCATCAAAAACTGTGGAGGCCAGAAGACAACTTTTTAAAAGGAATTGCCTTTTTCCTTTCCCTTTCTGACATTTCATTGTTACCGTAAAGAAATAAAACCAGTTTCTGTATGTTAATCTTGTATCCTACTATCTTGCTGAATTTATCACTTCCGTTAGTTTTTGTGTGGAGTTTTTAGGTTTTTAAATATATAGTATTATGTTATCTGCATATAAGGACAATTTTGCCTCTTCCCTTCCAATTTGGATACTTTTCATTTCTTTTCTTTTCTGGTAGCTGTGGCTAGGACTTCCAGTATTATGTTCAATAGAAGTGGTGAGAATGGGCATCCTTGTCTTGTTCCAGATATTAGTGGGAAGGTTTTCAGCTTTTCACCATTGAGTATTATGTCAGCTGCGGGTTTGTCATAAATAGCCTCTATAATCACTTTGGTAAGAGTTTTTAATCGTGAATGAATGTTGAATTTCATCAAATGCCTTTTCTGCATCTGCTGAGATGATCGTGTGATTTTTTACTTTTCTTTTGTTGATGTGATGTATCATATTGATTGATTTGTGTGTGCTGAGCCATCCCTGTGACTCTGAGATGAATCCAACTTGGTCGTGGTGTATAATCCTTTTTACATGTTGTTGGATTCACAAACTTCTAAAATGAACTCAAGAAGAAATGGATCATCTGAATAGGCCTCTCTAGTAAAAGAAATTGAACGTGTACTTATAAACCTTCCCACAAAGAAAATCCCAGGACTAGCTGACTTAACTGGTAAGTTCTACCAATTTATACCATTTGAGAAAGAACTAATGCCAGTTTTATACAAATTCTTCCAGAAAACAGGAGAGAAAGGATCATTCTTCAACTTATTCTATAAGGCCTGCATGATACCAAACCCAGAAAGGGACATTATAAGAAAAGAAAATGACACAAATATCCTTCATGAAATACATGCAAAAGATCTTTGTTTTTTAGCAAATTCCACAATATATGAAAAGGATAATACTTTCTGAGATTTATCCCAGGAATTCAAGGATGATTTAACATTCAAAGCTTGATTAGTGAAATTTAAAACATTAACATACAAAAAGCAGGAACTGTATGATCCAATTCAGTACATACAGAAAGAGCACTAGACAAGACCTTACACTCATTTATTATATTAAAAAAAAAAAAAAAAGACTTGCAGCAAGCTAGGATTGAAGAGAACTGCCTCAGTCTGATCAGTGCATCAGTGAAAAAATTATCCGTTAACGTCATGCTGACTGATGAAAGACTGAATGCTTTCCTTATTAGGTGAGGAGTAAAACAGGATACCCACTCTCACACTTCTACTTAGCACAGCCTGTAAGTTTCTGAGGCTTCCCTGGTGGCTCAGCTGGTAAAGAATGCGCCTGCAATGCCAGAGACCTGGGTTGGATCCCTGGGTTGGGAAGATCCCCTGGAGAAGGGAAAGGCTACCCTTGGCAGTATTCTGGCCTGGAGAATTCCATGGACTGTATAGTCCATGGGGTCGCAAAGAGTTGGACACAACTGAGCGACTAAGATTCTAACCATTGTAATAAGGAAGTGAAAAAGAAAGGAAGGAATGAAATCTAGATCGGAAAGGAAGAGTTAAGACCATCTTGATTATGGTAACGGTAAGTACAGCACTTTCCTGAGTTCTACTGAGAGGAACCAGTTGGGGGTACCACCAGGATTGTAGGTGGCCGTGCAGAAGTGAAGGTAGGCTGGGCACCCCACTGAAAACTGGTGTCTGAAGACTAGAGATCTCTTCAAGAGAACTGGAGATACCAAGGGAACATTTCATGCAAAGATGGGCTCGATAAAGGATAGAAATGGTATGGACCTAACAGAAGCAGAAGATATTAAGAAGAGGTGGCAAGAATACACAGAAGAACTGTACAGAAAAGATCTTCACGACCCAGATAATCATGAGGATGTGATCACTCATCTAGAGCCAGACATCTTGGAATGTGAAGTCAAGTGGGCCTTAGAAAGCATCACTAAGAACAAAGCTAGTGGAGGTGATGGAATTCCAGTTGAGCTGTTTCAAATCCTGGAAGATGATGCTGTGAAAGTGCTGCACTCAATATGCCAGCAAATTTGGAAAACTCAGCAGTGGCCACAGGACTGGAAAAGGTCAGTTTTCATTCCAATTCCAAAGAAAGGCAATGCCAAAGAATGCTCAAACTACCGCACAATTGCACTCATCTCACACGCTAGTAAAGTAATGCTCAAAATTCTCCAAGCCAGGCTTCAGCAATATGTGAACCGTGAACTCCCTGATGTTCAAGCTGGTTTTAGAACAGGCAGAGGAACCAGAGATCAAATTGCCAACATCCGCTGGATCATGGAAAAAGCAAGAGAGTTCCAGAAAAACATCTATTTCTGCTTTATTGACTATGCCAAAGCCTTTGACTGTGTGGATCACAATAAACTGTGGAAAATTCTGAAAGAGATGGGAATACCAGACCACCTAACCTGCCTCTTGAGAAATCTGTATGCAGGTCAGGAAGCAACAGTTAGAACTGGACATGGAACAACAGACTGGTTCCAAATAGGAAAAGGAGTACGTCAAGGCTGTATATTGTCTCCCTGCTTATTTAACTTATATGCAGAGTACATCATGAGAAACGCTGGACTGGAAGAAACACAAGCTGGAATCAAGATTGCCGGGAGAAATATCAATAACCTCAGATATGCTGATGACACCACCCTTATGGCAGAAAGTGAGGAGGAGCTAAAAAGCCTCTTGATGAAAGTGAAGGAGGAGAGCGAAAAAGTTGGCTTAAAGCTCAACATTCAGAAAACGAAGATCATGGCATCCGGTCCCATCACTTCATGGGAAATAGATGGGGAAACAGTGGAAACAGTGTCAGACTTTATTTTTTTGGGCTCCAAAATCACTGCAGATGGTGACTGCAGCCATGAAATTAAAAGACGCTTACTCCTTGGAAGAAAAGTTATGACCAACCTGGATAGTATATTCAAAAGCAGAGACATTACTTTGCCGACTAAGGTCCGCCTAGTCAAGGCTATGGTTTTTCCTGTGGTCATGTATGGATGTGAAAGTTGGACTGTGAAGAAAGCTGAGCGCCGAAGAATCGATGCTTTTGAACTGTGGTGTTGGAGAAGACTCTTGAGAGTCCCTTGGACTGCAAGGAGATCCAACCAGTCCATTCTGAAGGAGATCAACCCTGGGATTTCTTTGGAAGGAATGATGCTAAAGCTGAAACTCCAGTACTTTGGCCACCTCATGCGAAGAGTTGACTCATTGGAAAAGACTCTGATGCTGGGAGGGATTGGGGGCAGGAGGAGAAGGGGACGACCAAGGATGAGATGGCTGGATGGCATCACGGACTCGGTGGACGTGAGTCTGAGTGAACCCGGGAGATGGTGATGGACAGGGAGGCCTGGCGTGCTGAGATTCATGGGGTCGCAAAGAGTCAGACACGACTGAGCAACTGAACTGAAGTGAACTGAAGTAGAGGCAGTCTTGTTGGGACTTTACACTTTACCTTGTGAGACTGGCTGTTAACTATAGGTAGGTAGTGTCAGAACTGAGTTAAATTACAGGGCTCTAAATTGGTGTTGGAGAATTGCCTACAAAACACAAATTGAAGCAAATGAGCCTAACTGTAAATCAGGTTGTTGGCATAATCACTAAGAGAATTATTTTAAGTGATGGGCATGGAATATATTGACGTTACATTCCAAGTGGCAGATATCCAAAAAACAAAAGAGCTTTAACTGTTTCCAGCAGCCCTAGCATTAATGGAATTGTTATTCTTACTTTGAAATTATACATATACACATATAAATATATGAAATGATAACTATATATAATGTTAATGTCCCTTTGTACCTATATTTTCAGTATAATGAAAAATAAACCCAAATATAAAATCAAATGTTTTAAATTAAAAAAAAATTTTTTTGAAGTATAGTTGATTTACAATATTATGTTTAATTTCTGCTGTACAGCAAGTGGTTCAGCTATATGTGTATATGCCCTTCATATTCTTTCCCACGATGGTTTGTCACAGGATATTGAATATAGTCTCCTGTGCTCTGCACCTGTTGTTTATCCATCCTATACATACTAGTTTGCATCTACTAATCCCAGACTCCCAATCCTTCCCTCCCCACGTCCCCTCTCCCCTGGCACTCACAAGCCTGTTCACTACGCCTATGAGTATGTTTCTGTTTCATAGATCTGTTCATTTCTGTTGTGTTTTAGATGCTGCATATAAGTGCTAGCCTATGGTATTTGTCTTTCTTTTTCTGACTTACTTCACCTAATACAATAGAGATTTCTAGGTTCATCCATGTTGCTGCAAATGGCATTATTTTGTTCTTTTTTTATGGCTGAATAATATTCCATTATTTATATACCTATATACGCCATCCCTTTATCCATTCATCTGTCAATGGGCATTTAGGCTGTTTCCATTCCATTTTAATTTAAAGGGCCACAACAGACAACATGGTTTCCAGATTAAAGGAGGCTAAGCATACATGAAATTAAATATAATCCCTGACCCTTTACTATATTCTATACTAAAGGGTAAAAAAATACTACAAAGAGTATTATTAGATCAACTGAGAAGACTAAAATGTGGATGGTAGATTAAATAAAAGTCTTGTATAAATGTACATTTATGAAGTTATGGCCACACTGTGGTTATTTCACTGGCAAATAGATGGGGAAACAGTGGCTGACTATTTTTCTGGGCTCCAAAATCACTGCAGATGGTGATTGCAGCCATGAACTTAAAAGACACTTACTCCTTGGAAGGAAATTATGACCATCCTAGATGGCATATTGAAAAGCAGAGACGTTATTTTGTCAACAAAGGTCCATCTAGTCAAGGCTGTGGTTTTTCCAGTAGTCATGTATGGATGTGAGAGTTGGACTGTGAAGAAGGCTGAACACCAAAGAATTGATGCTTTTGAACTGTGGTGTTGGAGAAGACTCTTGAGAGTCCGTTGGACAGCAAGGAGATCCAACCAGTCCATTCTAAAGGAGATCAGTCCTGGGTGTTCTTTGGAAGGAATGATGCTAAAGTTGAAACTCCAGTACGCTGGCCACCTGATGTGAAGAGCTGACTCGTTGGAAGATTCTGATGCTGGGAAAGATTGAGGTCAGGAGGAGAAGGGGACGACAGAGGATGAGATGGTTGGATGGCATCACTGACTCAATGGACATGGGTTTGGATAGACTCCGGGAGTTGGTGATGGACAGGGAGGCCTGGCATGCTGCAGTTCATGTGGTCACAAAGAGTCAGACATGACTGAGTGACTGAACTGAACTGATACCTACTCTTAGGAAGTACTCTGTGTTTAAGGAAAAAGGGTGGCAATATGTGTAGCTTTGGAGAAGGAAATGGCAACCCACTCCAGTATTCTTGCCTGGAAAATTCCATGGACAGAGGAGCCTGGCGGGCTGTAGTCCACAGGGTCGGAAAGAGTTGGGCACGCCTGAGCGACTAAAGAACAAGTGTATAGCTTNAGTCGGACACGACTGAGCAACTGAACTGAAGTGAACTGAAGTAGAGGCAGTCTTGTTGGGACTTTACACTTTACCTTGTGAGACTGGCTGTTAACTATAGGTAGGTAGTGTCAGAACTGAGTTAAATTACAGGGCTCTAAATTGGTGTTGGAGAATTGCCTACAAAACACAAATTGAAGCAAATGAGCCTAACTGTAAATCAGGTTGTTGGCATAATCACTAAGAGAATTATTTTAAGTGATGGGCATGGAATATATTGACGTTACATTCCAAGTGGCAGATATCCAAAAAACAAAAGAGCTTTAACTGTTTCCAGCAGCCCTAGCATTAATGGAATTGTTATTCTTACTTTGAAATTATACATATACACATATAAATATATGAAATGATAACTATATATAATGTTAATGTCCCTTTGTACCTATATTTTCAGTATAATGAAAAATAAACCCAAATATAAAATCAAATGTTTTAAATTAAAAAAAAATTTTTTTGAAGTATAGTTGATTTACAATATTATGTTTAATTTCTGCTGTACAGCAAGTGGTTCAGCTATATGTGTATATGCCCTTCATATTCTTTCCCACGATGGTTTGTCACAGGATATTGAATATAGTCTCCTGTGCTCTGCACCTGTTGTTTATCCATCCTATACATACTAGTTTGCATCTACTAATCCCAGACTCCCAATCCTTCCCTCCCCACCTCCCCTCTCCCCTGGCACCCACAAGCCTGTTCACTACGCCTATGAGTATGTTTCTGTTTCATAGATCTGTTCATTTCTGTTGTGTTTTAGATGCTGCATATAAGTGCTAGCCTATGGTATTTGTCTTTCTTTTTCTGACTTACTTCACCTAATACAATAGAGATTTCTAGGTTCATCCATGTTGCTGCAAATGGCATTATTTTGTTCTTTTTTTATGGCTGAATAATATTCCATTATTTATATACCTATATACGCCATCCCTTTATCCATTCATCTGTCAATGGGCATTTAGGCTGTTTCCATTCCATTTTAATTTAAAGGGCCACAACAGACAACATGGTTTCCAGATTAAAGGAGGCTAAGCATACATGAAATTAAATATAATCCCTGACCCTTTACTATATTCTATACTAAAGGGTAAAAAAATACTACAAAGAGTATTATTAGATCAACTGAGAAGACTAAAATGTGGATGGTAGATTAAATAAAAGTCTTGTATAAATGTACATTTATGAAGTTATGGCCACACTGTGGTTATTTCACTGGCAAATAGATGGGGAAACAGTGGCTGACTATTTTTCTGGGCTCCAAAATCACTGCAGATGGTGATTGCAGCCATGAACTTAAAAGACACTTACTCCTTGGAAGGAAATTATGACCATCCTAGATGGCATATTGAAAAGCAGAGACGTTATTTTGTCAACAAAGGTCCATCTAGTCAAGGCTGTGGTTTTTCCAGTAGTCATGTATGGATGTGAGAGTTGGACTGTGAAGAAGGCTGAACACCAAAGAATTGATGCTTTTGAACTGTGGTGTTGGAGAAGACTCTTGAGAGTCCGTTGGACAGCAAGGAGATCCAACCAGTCCATTCTAAAGGAGATCAGTCCTGGGTGTTCTTTGGAAGGAATGATGCTAAAGTTGAAACTCCAGTACGCTGGCCACCTGATGTGAAGAGCTGACTCGTTGGAAGATTCTGATGCTGGGAAAGATTGAGGTCAGGAGGAGAAGGGGACGACAGAGGATGAGATGGTTGGATGGCATCACTGACTCAATGGACATGGGTTTGGATGGACTCCGGGAGTTGGTGATGGACAGGGAGGCCTGGCATGCTGCAGTTCATGTGGTCACAAAGAGTCAGACATGACTGAGTGACTGAACTGAACTGATACCTACTCTTAGGAAGTACTCTGTGTTTAAGGAAAAAGGGTGGCAATATGTGTAGCTTTGGAGAAGGAAATGGCAACCCACTCCAGTATTCTTGCCTGGAAAATTCCATGGACAGAGGAGCCTGGCGGGCTGTAGTCCACAGGGTCGGAAAGAGTTGGGCACGCCTGAGCGACTAAAGAACAAGTGTATAGCTTACTCTCAGATAATCCAGAGATGAACACGTGATAAAGCAAATGGGGTAAATGTGAGCGATAGATGAGTCTGGATAGAGTCTATAAGGTGAAGGTGAAAGTGAAGTCGCTCAGGCGTGTCCGACCCTTTGCAGCCCCGTGGACTGTAGCCCACCAGGCTCCTCCGTCCATGGGACTCTCCAGGCAAGAATACTGGAGTGGGTTACCATTTCCTTCTCCAGGGGATCTTCCCGACCCAGGGATCGAACCCAGGTCTCCAGCATTGCAGGCAGACGCTTTAACCTCTGAGCCACCAAGAGAGTCTATAGGTGCTTCTTTTATCTGTCTGCTTGTATTTTTATGTTTCTAACTTTTGTAATTTAAAATCATTTCCAAATAAGAAAGTTTTAAAAACATACTTTATAGATGATTGCATATTGCAGTTATATGTTTAAAGAGTTCCAGTCTTTTAAGGATACATTATGAAATATTTATGGACAAAATGACATAACACCTCGGATTTAGCTTCAGGTTATATGGCATCTTCGCATGGGATATGGGAGTATACAGGAAACAAGGTTTGCTGTAGATTGATTCTCTTGAAGCCAAGTGATATACATGTGGATTTATTATACTATTCTGTTCTTTTCATTTTATGTTTAAAATTTTCCATGACTTTAAATTGGGAAGAGTTGGCATCCTCTCAATATTTTTCCTTTTGAGAATACTGTGCATTTTTCTCTTATACATTTTGTTTCCTTTGATATAGGCTAGGAAAACTCATTTATACCAAATGCTTCATTATGAAAATTATATATGTAGTTCATATGTTCCTTGAAACAATGAAAACCCTCATTGAAACAAAAAGACTTCTGTTAAGACCCCCATCCGTGGCCACTTATTTCAAGCAATTTTAGACAATGCATTCAAGTTTCAGACCCATCAGTAGAAGAGTCCCATTCCATATCAACAAAATACTTACACAATAATATCTCATTATTAAACATTCCATGTGCCCTTTTTTTCTATTTTGGTTTAAATTAATGTGTACTTGGGCTTTGCTGGTGGCTCAGAGGTAAAGAATCTCCCTGCCTGGGTTTGATCCCTGGGTCCGAAAGATCCCCTGGAGGAGGAAACGGCAACCCACTCCAGTATTCTTGCCTGGATGATCCCACGGACAGAGGACCTCATGGGCTATAGTCCATGAGGTCACCAAAGAGTCGGACACGACTTAGTGACTAGAGCAACTACACTGTATACCTAGAGATGTGAAATCTTGATACGATTTAAGTGCAGATGAGGCCAATAATGTAACAGGGAGGTGTTTTGCCTCAAAGGATGCCTCTCACTTTCAGGCCTTCTTTTTTCCAGGATTTGACTTCGTATACTGCTTGGCTAAGTGTTTCACTCAGTTAAGTGGTTTGAAGTCATTGTTTTGGTTGCATGCCTTCTGTAAGACATTCAACCAGGCTCCCTCTTCCCAACCTGCAACACAACAAACAACGCTTACGTTTTGGTGGCTCTGACATGAACCAGGACAAGGAAAGCCTCTTCACAAGGCATAAACATCTTGTAATATGTCAAGAAAGTCCTCTCCCTGGGAGGCCGTATCCCTAAACACAGAAATAGCTTCCTTGGGAGATCCCTCGATGGCCTGAGTGTTTTGAGTGTTTGAGGTCGTAGGAATGTGTCTGTTTAGGGAAAGCTGAGACTGTGAGTCCTTTGGTTTTCCTATGCTAGATTTCTAGTTTGGTTCATCATTACGATTTTTCTTTCTTTGCAGAGATAGACTACTGTGCCTCACCTAACCATGGATGCCAGCACGAGTGTGTTAACACAGATGATTCCTACGCCTGCCGCTGCCTGAAAGGCTTTACCCTGAATCCCGATCAGAAGACCTGCAGAAGTAAGCTGCACTGCGTGTGGAAGAGGGACTTGTTGCACAGATGGCCCCACTGGCTTTCTGTTTTCTTGCAGATCTCCAGCAGATGTGCTTGTTCTCAGCATTTGTGCTCACTGACATCACTCTGCCCCTTATTTTACCTTTTGTCTCCCCTGATCCTGTGATGGTGGTGATTTTTAGCCAGTGCATAGACTGGGTTTGCCCACTGGTTTCCTTTAGTGAAGTCAAGGCACCAGCTGAAGCTCTCGCCTATCTGAAATGAGGACGCATGTCCCCACCTCCTTACCCTCACAACACGTATTTGGGACTTTGAGAAAGAAAAGGCTGGGTCCAGAGTTGGAGGGAAAAGGAGCTGGTTTCTTCTGGTCCTACCTGATGAGACACTTTTTAAATTGAATGTTTACTTTTATTTATTTGAGTGTGCCGGGTCTTAGTTGCAGCACGCCGGATTTTTGATCTTTGTTGCAGCATGAGGGATCTTTAGTTGTGGCATATGGCATCTAGTACCCTTACCCGGGATGGAAGCCAGGCTCCCTACATTGGGAGCTCAGAATCTTAGCCTCTGGACCACCAGGGAAGTCTCAAGATGAGACCCTTGAGGGTCACTAAGAAGGGGGACATTGCATCTTTCCTTGATATAAAGGAAGAAAAAAAATAGGAGACTCTGGGGCATCCTTGCAGCATTGGAGAGGTGCCTGGTGTCAGCAGGGTGATATTAAGGATGTGCTGAGTGGCTCAGATGGTGTCCTCTGGCACCTCAGAGGGCTTTATGGGGGGTCTAGAGCATGAACCTCCAGTGGGATCTCTTTAAGTGACCTGTCCCTGAGAGACCCCCTGGAATGGAAGGTCTACAAGGACAGAGATTCTTCTTCTCACTTGTGAATCCTCAACACCTCAAGTATTCAGCACATGCTGGTGTGACACAATATTTAGTGAGTGAATGAAAGAGTACATGGATCTCTGAGATTTATCATCCTGGAGAAATGGCAACTATCATCTGAATTAATCTTATTAGAAAGGTGGCCTTTCTAAAGCACACAAGTTGTGATTTTTTTTCAAAAAGCATTCCCAGAGTTAGGCCACATATATGCACACTGAACTGTCCCCATTCTCCCAACTGTTGACTCACAGAACTCTCTGGAACTCCCACTGAGGGACATACCCCTCATCCCCTGCTTCCTAGTGGTGGGTGCAGCAGTGTTCTGCACCACAGGACTGGATTTTCAAAAGGCTGACCACACATCGTTTTTTGAAAAGCACTGTGGGCTACTGAACTGAATCCACAAGCTACAGCCTGCCTACAGCACATGTGGACCCACACGCTCACTCTACTACATGTGAGACCTTGTAGGGTGGTTAAAGGTGGCAGAGCCCATATTTTGCAACTGAGCCTCTCTTACAAAAGAGAATTCCCACCACCTTGCCTGGATGCAAACTCTGGCGACGTTCAGGCATCAGATGGGAATTTTAACTGGGAGATTCAGAATGTGAAAACAATTAGATAGACTATTTTCCATCAGACCACACATGTCTGCAGTCTGTGGGAGAGGCCAGCCCAGCCGCTCCTGTCTGTGCTATGTACACCTTTTTCTCGGGGTGAGTGTATCAGCGGCTGGCTACCCCCAGGGAAAAATCACTCACCAGTGGGACTCAGTTGTGGACCTAGACCTCTTCCATAGGGGAAAATCAGATCTGCTCCAACTCAGTCACTGGAGTTGCAGGCTTCATTGTGTGCTGCTAGTGGAGGGAGGAGGAAGTGAGCTGGGCACGTGGCCATTGGTGGAGGGGAACTGGCTTGAAGCTCCGCATCACTTAGAGTCATCTGAGATTCCCTTGCCCTCTGTCCCGCCCTCCACATCCTGCCTGGAGAGGCACTTGGAATAAGAGAAGGCTCCAAGGCAGTGCTTGCATCGTTATCAAGGGAGGAGGTAGGCCAAGAACAGGATAAGTGGGGAGGAAGTGACCATTTGGAAGCAGTGTGACCACCACAAATTAGCCTGGAGACAGGCCTGTCTCCAGCCCAGAGTCCTTAACACTCATGCATATATATTCAGGGATAGCTCCATTTCCTCTTCAGCCAGGTGCCCTAGTTTTTCATCCAAGAAAAATGGAATTTGTTTCTTAAAACCCGATGTCCTCATCAGCCCTTCTCCCAACATCCTGCCTCGTCGTTACTTTTTCCATTGTCTTTGCTGCAAACCCAGCCCTCCACTGCCGAGATCCCTCTGAGAGCCACCCCTGCCCTGATGTGTGCATGCCGGCGATTATGGCAGACAGCTGCTAACGGAAAGTGAGCGCTCGGTGCCTCTCTGGAGCATTCCGTGGGATCAGGAAGCAGAGAAATGGGGTTTAAAATCTGGGCTTGGTTTTTAGGAGCCTGAGGATCTTCAGAGCGTTAAAGATCTTGAGCTCAGAGTACAGCCATTTACATTTAATGGGCGGTTGATGGATGTGGGCTGTTTGCAAATCTAATAAGAAATCTATTTTTCAAAGGAATTTGATGTCATCCAATTAAACCGGGGGGTGGGGGTGGGGGTGGAATTCAAGGCACAGTCCTACTGAAGAAAACACTCTTGGCCTGGATTTGTTCTTTCTCCTCATCCAGGCATAATTTCTTTTTCTGGAAAGTGCTGTCATCAACTTAAAGCATAAATTATTGAGGCAAGGATGCAGAACATGGAGCCCAGGACTGGCTGTCCAGGGTGGAGTCAGAGGTGGGTGGGACTCCAGGATTGCTCACGCTGGCACCGAGGCTGGCCCCCTGCCCCTACTGAAGGCATCACACTCTAAGCAGCAGGGTACAGGGTGCACAGGTTGAGCTGAGTAAGGGGGGCAAGTCTTGGCAGTGTCACCCATCCTGGCCACGTGACCTTGGACAGACTGCTTTTGCTTCTCCGAACCTCCGTTTCCTAAACTGAAGGAACCTGACTCTCTGCTTTCACATTTTGCCGCCTGTCCCATCTTTCTAAAACTTACTCTCTGTGCCACTCAGTTGACATGACAGTCTGCAGTGACCTGTCTCTGATCTCTCGTGTTTTCATGTCTTCCCTTCTCAGTGAGGTCTCCAGCTCCTTTTTGAGCTGGTGCTCATACATGCCGTTTGGTTGCTGACAGCCCAGCCGTCTCATCTCACAGGGTTACTGGACACTCTGGGCTTTGCCAGATAAACCCACACCCAAGCCCGGCCCATGTGTAGCTCATCACAATTCATGAGCAGACTGGACCAGAGGTAGGGGGCATAGTGGGTACCCAGTGACTACTGCGTGAATGAATAAGTAACTTACATGCATGTGAAGAACTGTGACTCAAGCACATAAAGAAGGCAGCGCTCTCTGCAGGGCAACCTCTGAGGCAAGGAGCCACCGGAGGAGAGGCATTTTGGAACTGCCGTTTGCCAGATGGCTGAGTGCTAACCTTTTTAAGAGTCGTCACGTTTTCAGATTCTTTACTTGTTTGTTTTTGACTGTGCTGTGCCTTTTTCTGCTGTGGGGGGCTGCCTCTGGTTGTGGCGCTCGAGCTTCCCGTTGCGGTGGCTTCTCCTGTTGTAGAGAATGGGCCCTAGAGCCTGTGGGCTTCGGTGGCTGTGGCACGTGGTGGGCTCAGTAGCTGCGGCTCCCAGGCTCTAGAGCGCAGGCTCAGTAGCTCTGGCCCACGGGCTTAGTTGCTCCACGGCACGTGGGATCCTTACAGACCGAGAATTGAACCCATGTCCCCTGCCTTGGCAGGGGGAAGGACTCTTTACCACTGATTCACCAGGGAAGCCCCAAGAATCTTCATGTTTTTGAATTTAATTAGAGTATGTAAATCTTTTTTAAAGATAGTGTTGGCCCTTTAAAAGTTGTGGTAAAATATACAGAATAAAGGGCTTCCTGGGTGACTCAGTGATAAAGAATGTGGCTGCAATGCAAGAGATGTGGGTTTGATCCCTAGGTTGGGACGATCCCCTGGAGGAGGGCATGGCAACTCAACTCCAGCATTCTTGCTTGGAGAATCCCATGGACGGAGGAGCCAGGCGGGCTACAGTCCACAGGGTCACAAAGAGTTGGACACGACTCAAGTGACTGCGTACAGAACAAAATTTACCACTGTAGCCATTTTTAAGTGCACGGTTTGGGCTTCCCTGATAGCTCAGTTGGTGAAGAATCTGCCTGCAATGCAGGAGACCCCAGTTTGATTCCTGGGTTGGGAAGATCCTCTAGAGAAGGGATAGGCTACCCACTCCAGTATTCTTGGGCTTCCCTTGTGGCTCAGCTGGTAAAGAATCCGCCTGCAATGTCGGAGACCTGGGTTGGATCCCTGGGTTGGGAAGATCGCCTGGAGAAGGGAAAAGCTACCCACTCCAGTATTCTGGCCTGGAGAATGCCATGGACTGTATAGTCCATGAGGTTGCAAAGAGTCGGACACGACTGAGTGACTTTCACCTCGAATCACTTCACTTCAGTGGCATTAAGTACATTTTTGTTGTTACGCAACCATCCTCACCATCCAGCTCCAGAACTTTATCTCCCCAGACTGAAACTCTGCACTGATTAAACAGTAACTGCCCATTCCTCTCTCCCCCAGTCCCAGCAGCCACCATTCTATTTTCCATCTCTGTGACTGCCTACTCGAGGTACCTCATATAAGTGCAGTCTTACAAGATTTGTCCTTTTGTGACGGGCTCGTTTCACTTACCATAAGGCTCATTCCCCGTCAGAATTTCCTTCTTTTTTGAGGCTGAATAATATCCCACAGTCTGTATTTGCCACATTTTGCTGATCCATTCAGTAGACACTTGGGTTGGTTCCCTCTTTGGGTCATTGTGAATAAAGATGCTGTGAACACAGATATGTTCAAGGCCCTGCTTTCTGTTCTCTTGGGTATAAACCCAGAAGTGGAATTGCTGGATCACGTGTAATTCTAGGTTTAATTTTTTTTTTTTTTTTAGGAACCTCCATACTGTTTTCCACAGTGGCTGAATGCTGGCCTTTTAGAACAGCACTACTGAGGATAATTTTACTTTTCTCTGGTGGTGTGACGGAGAGGTTCCTGCAGGTCCTGCACTACGTGGCCCAGTCTGTGGGGCCCTTGGTGTTCTGTGTCTCTACTTGGCTCTTTGTCTCTCTGCCTGTGGCCGGCGTTTGATTGCTAGGTCTGTCTTTCCTCACGGAATCTCACTCCTCGTTTTCTGACGTTCAGGTCTGTCTCACACAGGTGAGGCCGTTGATGAACTGATAACTGCACCCAGCGAACAATAGTCTGCCTCGCCTCGTGCAGAAGGGGTGAAGTACAGAGAGCGTGCCCAGGGCCTGCGGCTCGTGGCGGCATCTCTTCTCAGGCCAGCCCCTGCGGGTCATGGGCGTTCTCTCCGTGTGCTCAGCCTGCAGCCACTTCTCTGCACGTGGAAAGTTCCATCCACCAGTCATGTGGGAGGGCACAGCATGGACCCTTTACGGGATGGTCTGAGGTCCTTTGAGTATGGGTTTCATTTCATTTCTTTTCACACATCTTTGTCTTCTCAGGAAGAGACATCTTTCCTAGGGGCCGCAGTAAATTCTTCTGTCTCGTTGGCGAGAACTAGGCATCTTCCCACCTCTAGACCAATTCCTGGCAAAGGAGAACATGCTTGCCAGGCTGGCTCATACCACTCATGACTCATGTCTTGGGGGGTCAGGGTTCTGGTTTCAGAAAGACAGGGTAATGCTTGTTGGCAAGGCAACCAACAGTGTCTGCCACATCCCCGGGAAAAAGAACAATGCAGCTAAATGGCTCCAGCTCAGCCCCTGAGGTTGCTGACCAGTCTCACAGAGGCCCTCCACAAGCTCATTTTATTTCCGTTTATAGTTCTTCGTCTCTTCCATTACCTTCTCTGTATGTGCGGGTAGGGGTGGGGGTGACCCAGCTTGTGGTTTTAGCATTTTCTACCAGAAAATGAAACTGCTAATTGACTGCTGGTGGTGATGCTGCCGATGTCTGCCGGCAGAAATGCAGCTTGGATGGGGTGAATAGGGCAGAGCTGTAGCAACCTGAGCCAGCATCAGAGATGCGTCTTCTCCCGATGGTGTCACGCTCTTTCACTTCTCTGCACGTGGAAAGTTCCATCCACCAGTCATGTGGGAGGGCACAGCATGGACCCTTTACGGGATGGTCTGAGGTCCTTTGAGTATGGGTTTCATTTCATTTCTTTTCACACATCTTTGTCTTCTCAGGAAGAGACATCTTTCCTAGGGGCCGCAGTAAATTCTTCTGTCTCGTTGGCGAGAACTAGGCATCTTCCCACCTCTAGACCAATTCCTGGCAAAGGAGAACATGCTTGCCAGGCTGGCTCATACCACTCATGACTCATGTCTTGGGGGGTCAGGGTTCTGGTTTCAGAAAGACAGGGTAATGCTTGTTGGCAAGGCAACCAACAGTGTCTGCCACATCCCCGGGAAAAAGAACAATGCAGCTAAATGGCTCCAGCTCAGCCCCTGAGGTTGCTGACCAGTCTCACAGAGGCCCTCCACAAGCTCATTTTATTTCCGTTTATAGTTCTTCGTCTCTTCCATTACCTTCTCTGTATGTGCGGGTAGGGGTGGGGGTGACCCAGCTTGTGGTTTTAGCATTTTCTACCAGAAAATGAAACTGCTAATTGACTGCTGGTGGTGATGCTGCCGATGTCTGCCGGCAGAAATGCAGCTTGGATGGGGTGAATAGGGCAGAGCTGTAGCAACCTGAGCCAGCATCAGAGATGCGTCTTCTCCCGATGGTGTCACGCTCTTACCCAGAACCTGGTGGAGCTTTGGACCCTTCTTAATGTAACTGCCTTTTCCTGCCTCTCCTAAATTGCTGGGTATCTTGCAAGATCAGCTGCTGTTTATTCTGCCTTGTGCCGTCCCATGTCATTGTCAGATGTCAATGCCGGCAGCAGCTCCATACATGCTTTGAGCCCTAGTAATCAGGTTAACTGGCAGAAGAGACTGAATTTTCCCAGCGTTTCCATCATTCTTGGGAGGAGATGGACCGGGAACCGTGGTGCTCAACCCATTTCACCAGCATTTTCATCTATTGAGGAAAAGACCCCTGCTGGAGAGCGCAGAGGGACATACCCCAGGTGCCAGGTTCTCCCAAACAACCCCGTGCAGAACAGGAGCTGCTGTCTGTGTCCCATGGAGCACCTTCCTTACTGAATATTTACTGGGAGGGACCAACCTCAGCCCTGGGAGAAGCCCCAAGCCTGAAGGAGTGTTTGCCCTTTCTCCCTTCAGGGATCAACTACTGCGCACTGAACAAGCCGGGCTGTGAGCACGAATGCATCAACACGGAGGAGGGCTACTACCTGTCTCTTATACACATCTAGATGTGTATAAGAGACAGGATCCAACCAGTCCATTCTAAAGGAGATCAGTCCTGGGTGTTCTTTGGAAGGAATGATGCTAAAGCTGAAACTCCAGTACTTTGGCCACTTCATGCGAAGAGTTGACTCATTGGAAAAGACTCTGATGCTGGGAGGGATTGGGGGCAGGAGGAGAAGGGGATGATAGAGGATGAGATGGCTGGAGGGCATCACTGACTTGATGGACGTGAGTTTGAGTGAACTCCGGGTGATAGTGATGGACAGGGAGGCCTGGCATGCTGCGATTCATGGGGTCGCAGAGTCGGAGATGACCGACCAACTGAATTGAACTGACTGAAAGAATCATCAATAAAGTTGTATTATATGGGCTGATTTGAGCCATAAAAATGGTTTATAAAGAATTCAAGCTTTCAGTGGCATTTACTAAAATGGGGATTTACCTATACGTAAATGAAAATTCTCATGTTTATATCATTTGTCATAGCCAAAATACGCGTTTCACAACATGATTTTTCTGAAAACACTTAAATTGTTCTTATTCTACAACTTCATATAATTTCTATCGAATACCATATTGTTATTTTCCCAAGTTCATAGATTAGAGTTCTGAGACAGAAAAGCTAGCTTAATTTCTTAAAGGCAGATTCTCAATGATGCCTCAAATACATGACCGTTCAAGTTCTAGATCTGATGTTGTTACTGATTAAGTTGTACCATTGAGGATACCTCTCACCATCCCTTGACTTGGTTTCTTCAATTATCAGATAGGATTCTTTGACTGGATGATCTGTAGGATGTCCTCTAACCCTGAGTCCTCGTTTTTCAGCACCAATAGTTTTGGATTTTCTTCTTAATAAAAAATAACGTGACTTCTCACTGCTTTTCTCTCCAAAATGGAAGACAGAGAACACAGCTCGTTAATGACAGAAAGGATAAGGGGAGATAGATGTGTTAGTGCATATGGAGTAGGAAGAAGGGAAGGGACAGAAGACAGGGTGAATGTGATGTCAATCTGCTGGTATAAATGCTTTGGGGGAGAAATCATGGAATATTTTATGCCCACATAACCTGCAAGATTTTACTCTTACTTGCTACAGGAATTTCAATGGTAAGAGGGAAGGGCCTTGGGTATATAGCAAAAAATTAAAGACTTGGTCCACTCTTCATATTTTATGATTAGAAGCTAAGTAAAACACAGTCTTATTAACTTATGTTATAGAGCAATGGCTACAGGATCTCTAAATCTTGATCTTACTGAATTTATACTGTTTTATTCCTTAAACTATGGACAATATTAAGATAGAGGCAACTAAAACTAGGTTCTTTTTACAAGCTACATAAGTATTCCCTTTTTTCCTTCTTTAGCTACTTAAAGTAACTTACTAAGAACTTTTGAAACAAATCTTATTACCTTTGGTAAATGAAAATGATGTAGGATTTCAGATGGTCCAACAAGATGAAGAATTTATCACTGGAATTCTGTTAAATAACTGCAGGAGTTGTATTTTTGCCTTAGAAAACTTTCATCATGGAACACAGCTGTGAAACAACTTTGGCTTCAAACAGAAAGGCTATAATAAAGCACCTCCTAGCTAGACTTAAGTTCAAGAGGTTTATAGTGGCGAAGAGCAGAAAAGATGAAATGTTTCAATAACCCCCTCAGGCTGATTTAGTTAGCATTCACAAAGTGGAATAACCTATACATCACATACTCTTTGTTAGCTGGTTGTTTAGAATAGATGTATGAGTCACTGGATTTTATTTTAGCAGTTGGGCGATGCAATTCTCCTTTTGCCCAAAATATTAAAATGCAGAAATGTGAAACTAAGAGAGGTAATGTCAGATATTATACAGGATGCTTATCAACTACTGTGATGGATTGAGAAATTCTTCTGCTCCTGTCATTCCACATTTCACCTTGGTAGGCACAAATGATAAATCACCTCATGCAAAAAACAAAAAAATTCTATTATTAAACTACTCAGCAAACTACAGTATATTTTAAAAAATTGTTTGTGGGAGAGAGGTGTTGGAGGGGAGAGGCTTACAAAACCAAAAAAAAAGCTGGCATAAGAGAAGGATAGGCAAGATTCTACCCTGCATGATTTCAAGTACAGATAAATCCCTCTGACTTCAGGGGATTTATACATATACACACATACACACATATATGTATATATATTTTTTCTTCTCTCAGACACTGTTTAGAATTAATGAGGGTACCTGCAACAATGCTGGCAAGCTGGTGGGTTCTAGTGATGGGGTAGAGGGCGCGTGCCTGAACGATTGCTGAAGCGATTTTCTTGGCGTGCTTCTCCTCTCCGTATGCTCTCAGGATGGATGCAAGTGCCTGTTGATCTAACGCGTTCACAACATCAGCTGCAGTGGGCATATCAGGGTACCTATGCACAAGAAGGGTCAGTTAGTTCACTGATGTCAGTTGTCATTGATAAGAGGTAAAACTTCACAGAACTGAGATCAAGTCAGGCATACACACATAGTCTAAGAAGGCTTCTGAAGCGTTTAAAGTCACAGACTGAAATCTTACACAAATGAAACAGATTTTTCATTTCAAATATCCATGTTTATGGAAGTGGGACGTGTAGGACATTCAATAAGGTCCAGGGCAGCAGAAAGTTAAAATACTTTATTAGCCTTTGGTTCAGAAAGAAGTTATTATTGCTTATGAAGATTTCTCCTAACGTAAAATAATGGAAAATATTTTAGATTTAGTTTGTTCAAATTTAAATTACTGCTTGAAGTTTTTATTTCAGTACAGAAGATACAAGGCTTACTGACTGATATTAAATGAGTCTATATCTCAGGAACTTAACTAAACCTAAGGATGTAAAGTAACCTATTACTTATAAGAGGGTACAAATTAAATTGAGAAAGTCTAAATAAGAAGATGCTGCTGGTCAGTTTCTCTCACAAAAACTAGAATGACCCTAGCAGTAATAACATATATTACTTCAAAATGTTAACAACAGTGGCGTACACATTCATGACAAAAGTCATCATGGGGTAAAACCTGATAGTTAAACAACACTAAACAGGCCTATATGGTAATTTCAGGTGGAGGAGATGAAGCAATTTGACCTCTGGTCAAATAGAATAAATTATAGTAACAAGAAATAATATTCACTTTGTCAGGTCATTCCAATATAGTTTACTTTAGGGAAATGGGTCAAGGAATGATAATTGTCAGCTGAAATCTTAATTATTAGAAAGACAGCTTAGCTAATAGTACAGTTCTTCCTCCTGTAGCGATTGTGTTGGATTGATTGTTGGTACCATACTGTAATGACTTTAAGTAATGAAGATAAGGTAGTTTTAAGACCTGTTAATCACAGTGGGGTTGTCAACAAATATCTGAATCCATAAATATAAC